>CAUYRT010057689.1:0-18508 GCA_963574885.1 Lepilemur ruficaudatus
ATATATATGAATGAATAGGTTTCGAGGTGTATTAAATAAGGTAGCGCTCCCAATACATTTTACCCATCACTGCTGTTAAAATACAAGTATCTTCTGCTATGATCATACAACTACACTCCAGCCTGGGTTACAGAGCAAGACTCTGTCTCACAAAAACAAACAAACAAACAAAAAAAAAAGGAAAGAACTGAGACATAAAAATCATGATCTCTAATGTGAGAGGAGCTAATTCTATTTATATAATCCCTGTTATTTTTCACTCATTCTGGAGTTTGATAATAAGATGTTTTAATGGATGTGAACATAAATGAAAGTTTCAGCATCATGACTGCCAGCATCAAATTCTGGGCAGCCAGAGAAGACTGGGATACGCCTTTCCTACCTTTATCCATTTCACAGATATCCTGAGTATCTAGTCTTCGGGTTTAAATACTCTGTTTCTCACCTTACCTTTCGGTAATAAATTATGTTTGCCTTCGCCTTTAGGAGGAGCTCCTGGAGGAGCTGATGCTCTGCTTGGTAATGACCAGGGATTGCTGTCTCTCCATGGGAAAGGAGTCATTATCTATAAATCTGCTGAAGTTGAACCATCTCATATCCAGAAATGGAATATTTAAAAATTTAAGACCAACAAAAATAAAGTCAAGATCAAAGAAAAACTATCGGCGTAGATTAAATATGCAGCTTACACAAATATCAAAAGGCAACCACGATCCTGTTTCGTAGAAATTAGTCCCGCCTCGCCCTGGGGCCCGGGTTCCCCTCCGAGCCACGGGAGGGCGGCAACGCGCGCTCGGACGAAGCGCCCGCCCGTGCGCGGCGGTTCCTCCCAGAATCCTCCGAGGCGCAGGAGGGGCCGGAGGGTTTAAAAGAGGCTGCGCGCTTCCGCTGCCTACGGGAGGGAGAGCGGCCTGGGGCGAGGCTGTGCGTGCGGTGGTGTGGCGTCGCGTGGCGGGCGCGTGTGGGCCGAGTGTGAGTGGGTGCGCGGATGTGTGCGTGCGCGCGCGTGGGGCGTGCTGGCTGAGTGGGTGCGCCCGCCCCTGCGCCCCTCCCCCCGCCTACACCTTGATCTTATTTGATCGGGTAGCGGCCCCAGCCCCGCCGGGCAGACCCGAGATGAAAAGCTCTCCTCCTGCGAAGCCCCCTCTTCGGGGCGCTGTGCAGCGAGGCCCCCTGGGCGGCGGCAACGCCGCGGTCTCCGAGGTCCCGGAGCGGGTCCTGCGGGGCCCGGCGCTCAGAAGTGATGAATTGATCAGATAGACGAGGCCGGGCTTGTCCCGGGCCACTGATTATCGAGGCGATTCTGATCTGAGCCCGGCCCCAGGACGCGGCCGCCGGTGGCGTGGGGCGAGCATGTTAACGGTCGGCAGCGGGCGGGGGCGGATGAGCCCTTGCCCTGCCATTGGCGCTGGAACTGGGATGTGACAGAGGCCTTGTTCACCCCTGCAGTTTTTCTTCCCTAGCTCCCTCTCTGTTTTTCTTTAGGCTCTGCTTGTCTTATGATTCGTTGTATGATATCAACACTGGAGCCCCCATGCCTAAAGGCACTATACTGCCTCTACTGCTAAGGGATATATTAACATATACACGTATGTGTGTGTGTCTATACACGTAAATATATCTGTTAGGAGAACATGAAGAGCTTATAAAACTAGGTTGTGGCGACCCACCTGAGAGTTACTGAATTAGAATTGGGGAGGTCTAGGAATCTATGTTTTAAAAGCTAATACATTTTTTGATGTTCAGTATCTTAACTTGCATGAGTTGATTATCCAGGGAGTCACCCCTCTTTGTCACCTTCATCCATTTTAAATGATGAGAACTGAAACTTCATATTGCCATTTGGCAGTGGATGCTATCGGAATAGATTGGAGGGTCCCAGTGAAAAGGGACTGTGACAGTTTGGTTTAAGGACCCTGCCTGCACCTTTGTACCTGGAAGAACTCCTTTCATATCTGAATTATTCAACAATGTATATGTTATCAAACTTAATTAGAACTGAGAATTTATTGTACAGTATTCTAAAAGATTGGACATTCTTGTCCAATCTTTATGATACAGCAGGTCCCTGTGAGTGACTTGCAATTTTAGAAACCACATTAAAGCCTCAGTTTTTAGGTACCTTAAAACCCAAGCCCCAGATTTTGAGCCATGTTTATAAGAATCGGGCTATGTATAACAGCACAAATTGACACAAGGGAGTTCACTCCCAGGCAGAGAAACAGTAGCAAAGTTGGAAATTGAACAAAGGGCCCACGTGGTGGCTCTGACCTGTAATCCTAGCACTCTGGGTGGCCAAGGTGGGAGAATCGCTTGAGGGTCAGTTTGAGGCCAACCTGAGCAAGAGAGAGACCCCATCTCTATTAAAAATAGAAAAAATTAGCTGGGCATGGTGGTGCAGGCCTGTAGTCCCAGCTACTTGAGGGGCTGAGGCAGGAGGATTGCTTGAACCCAGGAGTTTGAGGTTGCTGTGAGCTAAGCTGATGCCATGGACCCTGTAGCCTGGGCAACAGAGCAAGACTCTATCTCAGAAAAAAAAAAAAAAAAATTCCCAGTAACACAATTGTGAAAAAAATTGAACAATGACAAGAAGTCAGGACCAGGGAGATGGAGTCCTCAAGGAAAAATAGAGCCCAACAGATGACAAACACCTGGAGGTATGAAATTTAAGTGTGACCTTAGCAAAAATATTAATGCTACTTAGAGCTCTGTTTGTAACCTCATTGAGAGAATGGGCTATGTCAATTCTTGTTTCCTCAACACTTAGTGCCTAGCAAGAAATGTTGAATGGATGTCTCTGTATGTTTGAAGTGACCTCCGTTTACAAAATATGAATACCTGTGTCCTGCCAAAAACTGCTACTCTGTCCTAAATCTTTATCTTTTAAGGTAAAATGACTTTTCCAAGTTGCAAATATACCCAACAGGACTAGGTTCTAGAAGTTGAGAGATTTCCTTCCTGTATTTTAAGAATAGTAAAGTGGCAACTCGTAGTCCATGGGTAACAGACACTTCACGCTTCATTTTGCACAAATCTATTTAATGGAGGTGGGCAGCAGGATGTTACACTATAATTAGTCCAGGGGCCTGTCTACCTTAGGTGGAAAAGAAGCCACCATCATTCTTTCGGGAGTAACCTCCATTGGTGGCTGCAGTGTGAGGGGACACTGTGGAGAAAGAAGAGGGAGTGGGCTGTGAATTTCAGATCCTTTGCCTCTTCTGGGAGCCTTTAAAGACCCATACATTTGTGGGTACTATGGAGAAGGTTCTTGTAACAGCTGAGGAAACTGGCACATAGAGCACTGAGGGGAGGTAGTTATAGCTCTTTCACTCCCAGGTTTCTGCCCTGTGCCTGCCCTTGCTATAAACGTTTGTCTAAGACCTAAGACTGAGATAAGAGGCCCTAAAAAACTGAATTACTTTCCTAGCTCTATAGTCAGCATGATCCCTGGTATTAGTATATGTATGATATGATTAGTATGAAGTGCCAACTTAATTACTGCTTTCCAAGACCCTCATTAATCCCTGATTTTCCCTACTAGCCAGTAACCTCTAATCCCTGATTCCTGGGTCCATTTAGGGAGACTACGTCGCCCCATCTGCCCACCCAGTCTTCTAACCCTTACCTATGGATCCCTGGATGCTGTGGATGGACTCCTTCTTAGGATTGATCCACTGTCTGATGTTAGCCCGGGAAGTGATGGGGGGTAGAGAAGGAGGGGGTAAAAATTCCCCAGGGAATTGGATCTTGATGAATCTAGAAGATGGTGTGGGTAAAAAGAGAAGAAAGTGAAATCAGAGAGAAAGGTGAGGAGGGAAAGATAGTGGCATATGACCTCAACAATAAAGCAGCCAGGCTGGGCTCAGTAGCTAACACCTGTAATCCTCACACTCTGGGAGGCCAAGGTGGGAGGATCACTTGAGCTCAGTCCGAGACCAGCCTAAGCAAGAGCAAGATCCATCTCTACAAAAAATAGAAAAATTAAGCCAGGTGTGGTGGTGAGCATCTGTAGTCCCAGCTACTTGGCTGGGGAGACTGAGGCAGGAAGATCAATAGAGCCCAGGAGTTTGAGTTACAGTGAGATATGATGATGCCACTGCACTCTACACTCTGGTGGGGGCAAAAGAGTGAGACTCTGTCTCCAAAAAAAAAAAAAAAGAAAAAAAAAAAGCAACCAAAGGCCCTTTTTACCCTCTGTGGAGTTAACCAAAGATTTTGTTTGTTTATGTAGATGAGCACAATCTTGGGGGATTTTTGTTCAATAAAAATACAGAAATTACAAGTACAGGTGTAAAAATATAGAAATTTATATGCAAATGAGTACCTACTGATTGTTATTTCCCAGGTGACATTTTACCTTATATGATTGGATGGCAGCATCCTTAGGGTGGAGAGGCTCTGCCTATACCACTTACCCATGGCTATCCTGGATGGTCTCCTGGTGTAACAGTATCTCATTTTTGTTCTTGAACACCCCGGTGTTGTGGTTGTACAAGGCTGCTAAGCGGAAATCCAGGTCATCCTTTGATATCTATAGAAGTCAATTACCCCAGGGTTAGCTTGGACACCTGTGCCCCTGCTCTAGGGAGTTCTGTTGGACTCTACTCTCTCAAAAGTATAGTGAAGGCCCTATTGGGCCTGAAATCTACCAAATCCTTATACACTAAATTGTACATGATGACTTAACTCTTGTCAATATGGAATTGTTTTCAGCATGGTTAGATCTAAGGAGTGGTGAGCTCTTACTGGAGACATGGGAATTGTGTCCCTGACTTAGGCTTAGTGAACTTTATATCATTCATGTTTATGTTCAGCTCTTGTTTTCATCAAAAGAATGAGAAGGCTGGAAAAATGGTTTGTTCCAGATAACTGCTTGGAGTAAAACTCACTTCCCAGAGGCTAAATAAATTGGGTTTTGGCTTTGGATTTGGTAGGATCTTGTGTTGGGGACAAGAAGAAAGATACAGAAGCAGTCAAGGGCAGACTAACTTTCAAAAAGAATATTAATGATCCCTAAGTGGAGGTAAAAAGAAATAGTATTTCAATGCTAGGTACCTTGGGATCAAAAAAATAGGTATCCCGCCTCATGGAAGTAATTGTGGGAGTTAAGCTGAGCCGCCTCCAGGGTTCCTCTTGCTGAGCAAGGTGAGTTGGGTTCTTGTATGGCAGTTTCTGCAAAAGAGAAACCATATCCAGGATGACCTGATTATAGGAGGCCTTGCTGATGTAGCTTCAATGACATCCCCTTATTCCATCCTGCTTTTTTTTTTTTTTTTTTTTTTGAGACAGAGTGTTGCTGTGTCACCCAGGCCAGAATGCCGTGGCATCAGCCTAGCTCACAGCAACCTCAAACTCCTGGGCTCAAGCGATCCTCCCACCTTAGCCTCCCAGAGTGCTAGTATTTACAGGTGTGAGCCACCGCACCTGGCCTCTGGCTCTTACTTCTTAGCCCTTCTGGGCTCTCTTTCTCTCTGCTCCTTAGGTAGTGGTATTCACCACGGGTCTGTCTTTCTTATTCTCACATTCACTGGACAAGCTGACTCCCTCCCACGGCTTCAGCTACCACATGGATACCATGGCTTCCAGACATACATCTTCAACCTGGAACCCTTAACCCTGTTTCCTACTATTATTCTTCACTTAAATATCCCTCAGGCACCACAAAAACATCTACATAATTGATCTCAACATCTTTCTCCCCAAACCTGCTTCCCTGGGATGATGCATGTCAGTGAATGATATCAATTAAACTCTCAGAAACCTAAGAGTTATCCTAGACTCCTCCCCTCTCTTGGGCCCATATCCAGTCAGCCAGCAAGTCCTATCGGTCCAGCCTTTGGCATCTTTCTCACATCTGCACCTTGTCGCCATCCCCTGTGTCACTGCTGTAGACCCGTTACTCTTCCCCTGGGAGATCGCTGCACCTGCCTCCTCGCTGATTCCTCTTGTCTCACTCTCATTCTGTCCAGTCCACTGCCACTTGTGCTTTCTAAAACACTTATCTGATTGTGTCACTTCAGTGCTTAAAATCCCACTATGATTCCCCACATCCCCAGGATGAAATCCCAGCTAAGTCTCATGGCGTACACAGCACACCCGGCCCACCAAGGGCACTTCTTCAGCCCCTATCCCTTCACGCCTCCATGTCACACCTGCACTTCAGCCCTTCTGGACTATTTCTAGTTCCCCAAACAGGCCACTCACTCTCTCCTTTCCATGTATTTGCACCTGCTTCTTCCTTTTGCCTTGAATGTCTGGTTTCTGTTTCCATTCTCATAACTCATATTCTACCCTCTCCTTCACCTGGCCCAACTAACTCATAATTAGATGTCCCAAAGCCGCCTGATCTGGGAAGCTTTCCTTTAAGTTCCTGGTTCTCAGGGCACCCTACATATGTCACAGCACATGTGCTATCGTGCAAGCATTTTTACTGTTGTTGCTGTTGATTCATCTTTTCTACTAGAGTTCCTTGAGAGCAGGAACTGTATCTAAATTATGTACATATCCTCAATGTTTTGCAGAATGCCTGGTATGTAGTAAATAATAAATATTGAATAAATGAAAGGAAACTCTTTGATATTGTTATTAAGCCACAATTATCATTTAATTCACCTTATTTTGCACCACTTCAAATACCACAAACACTTCTACCAGAAAAAAGATCATCTAAATTGCCTAATCACTGACCACAATCATGGTGAACATACACATATACAAACACATTGCTACATTAGCCAGAAGACAGAGACAATGTGAAGACAGATGTATAAAGCATGACTTGGTGGCTCTCAGAGGGTTCTCTCCCACTCCGTATGTCCATTTCTCTTTAGAGAACAGTTTTCCAATCAGGGAAAAGGGTAGCTTGATTGAACCTGGGCCCTTCCATTATTTATGCTAATCATTGCTTCGGGCTGCGAGAGCCCCTGTTCCTCTAGACTGCAGCCCTAATTTCCTCTGCTCAAAAGCACCTCTGAAACGTTAGCAGACTTGAATATGGGGACAGGGAGGCAGTATCCGACTCAATGTCTTCACCAGAGTCCTTTATCTTACCATCGTTGCCTGTCACACCGACAGAAAGAAGACTGCTGGCGACCCCACTGGGAATCTGCGCAAGAAACCACAGTACCTTGGAAGCCCGCGGTTCTCCCAAGTAGAAATCATCGTTATCTAACTTAGTATGCTGCAAAGGGTCCCGGGTGGGAGGCATGGTTACATGCCAAACCAGACGTTCCCAGAGGGATGGGAGGCCCTCGCAGCCGCAGCACAATCTTGCCGGCGGAGGATCCCGGGTCCCAATTGTTTGGAACGCCCAGTTTCCGTTGCCTGGCAACTGCCCCGCCGTCTGTGACCCAGATGAATTCCCCTGGAGAAGGGTGCCACCTGGTGGTCCAACGCGGGAGGCCCCTCGGGAGGAAGTTACTGGGAATGCCGTGGGAAAGAGACGCAGACCGTGCCTGGGAGCCCTGAATTTGCACTCCTGAGCCTCAGTTGAAAGGCGCCGGCCTCCCGCCGTACAGGACTCCTGCAAAAGACTTCAGCTGAGGAAAGACGTCCTAAAAGATGACCCAGAAATTTCCTTCTCCTCGCACGTAGCAAAAGGCTTTCCTATTTTCAAAGCAGTGAGAGAATGAGGATGTCAAGAGACCAGAGAGCCCACGTGTCGTGCTTGGAAAATTGCCAGCTAAAGCAAACTCTCCTTGCTTAACTCGGTTTAACTATCCGAGTCTTAGAGCTTCTCATAGAGCCAGTTGCAAAAGCACTATGGATTTGGCGGGATGGAAGTAAGATCTCCAGAAGTGGCTTTTGCAGTAGGTAACACGTACTGGGGCGACTCGTGTAGGCGACAACTTCTGGAGGGGAGAGACGGCCTCTCAATCTTCTTTCAGTCCATACGCCGCGTTTGCAAAATTAGAGAGGTTCACAAATGGCCCCGGGCCCGAAAGGGCAGTAGAAAACAGGAATTTGTTAGCAATGGCTTGGAGGATGTTTCCACCGCGTTCTTTACATGAGTCCTCGGTCCGCCTGTTGGGCCGGTTGCACGCCGCAGTCGCGCGCACTGCCACCCAGCGCGCGCCAGCGGTGGCGGTTGCCATGGCGACCGGCAGGTGAGCGGCAGAGGCGCGCGTGGTCCCTGCCCCACCCGCGCGGAGCGAAAGAGGAGGCGGTTGTCAAGGCGACGGGGGTAGGAGGAGAAGAGGACGGAGGGAGGAGGAAGGATGGGCGGCCTTGGCGTAGCCGCAGGGAGGTGACTGAAGCGAGCCCAGCCCCTTGCATCCTCCCCTTGTGTACCTCCCTCCCCTTTTTTTCCGCCTGCTGCCAGCAGAAGCGGCGGCCGCAGCACCTGAGCCACTTACTCCCGCTCACTCAGGACAACGCTATGGCTGAGCCCGGGCACAGCCACCAACCCAGTGCCAGAGGCAGGGGAAGGAATGAGAGGCACACATTCCGTCTTCTGCGTCTGCTGCTCTGGGCTGGGACCGCCTTCCAGGTGATCCGGGGAACGGGACCCGAGCTTCACGCCTGCAAAGAGGTACTGCCACCCCCGGACCTGACCCCGCTTAGGTCACAAAAATATTGGATCCAGGCAGAGATCTTGGGTGCCAGGCGCTGACAGTTTCAGATGCCACGGAGTTTAGGTTTCTTTGGGGATGAGGCCTGGGGGGAGGGAAGAGGAGCAGACTGGCGTCATAAGAAGGCCAGCCCGCTGAAGGACTCACGAAATAGATCATCCTCACAGCTTGGGGTGCTGAGCTCAGCGAAAGGTCCCAGCTGCAAGAGGAGGAGTGACCCGGGGGTCCCTGGATTCAGAACGAGGGAGGAAGAAGACCTGAGTTGTTTTCCAGCTGGGGTGAAATTACCTTAAAAGTGGTTGACGTCAAAAGACTATGTACAGAGAAGCAAAATAGAAAGAGGAAAGGAGAGTAGTGGGGTAAGGAAGGCGTTAAGAGGCCAGAAAAAAGTAGCGGAGAAAAGTGGGAGTCCTTGTGGTTTTATCATGGCTTCAAAAACAGTGTCCAGGTGGGAGATACGTGAGAGGGAGGGTAGGATCCCATCGTGTCTCCCATTCCTCGTTATTAAACATCCAGTTACCTTGCAGGCTGCTAAATGTGGGTCCTCTTGACAGCTTCGCCTCTTCTCAGCACACTTTGTTTAGTGTACCTGGTAGCTCATAACCCACCTTTGTCCTGATTTTGAGTTCTTTAATATCTCATTTTCTACCAGTCTGTACTCTTCTTCTCTGGACTTCTGCTAACATATGTCATAAGTATTTTTCAAGGTGTTTACAAACTGTTGGCAACAGAATTCAAACAATAGGTAGTGAATGTCTTTCAACAAAAATGTCTTTTGAAAAGTCTTTTTGGAGGGGCACAAAAAGTTTGATTGGAGTAATCAAACTAAGTAGTTTCTATATTATTGAAATAACCATATTTGGTTGTGCTCTGAGTAACTTTTTTTAACCATATGGCAGAGGCAACCTTAAAATATTTACAAGAACTGCATTGTGGAAAGCAAAATAAAAATTCTGTTATCTCTGTGAAATGTGAAAGACTTCATGGAAAGTCAAGAGTCTAGCTTTGTGAATGTAATCCCAAATGTCAAACTTTGGTAGGGTTTTGAGATGTTAAAATATTTTTATAAGTTGTTAGTGTTAATGATTAGCAACAACATTCCATATGGAGGTATATTAGTATAAAGGTATTCTAAGCATTAGACTGTCTACGACATAGCAGATCATGAAGAAGGGGGAAGATTTTTGTGTGAATAAAGACGTTTGGCTTTGAAGGTTCATGGATATGACATAAGTGATGCCAAACAGTGGGACTTTTGATAACTTTCATTAGTCCCAATGACCTTGGGCCATCTGCATTTCCACCCAGCCACTTTATGACTTGTTTTAGAGATGGCTGGGAACAGCCATCCTACCAGCGACTCCGACTCACTGGCCTTAGTGTCCCATGGTCTAACACCAAAATAATGAGAGCCTAGCCTAAGATTCTTTGCCTAAGAATCAAACACAGGAGTCTCCTGAGTGGAAGGTAAGAATCTTACAGTTCAACTATCAATTCTTGTTAAGATCTTTGTCAACTATGGAAAATATGAGACATTTAAGAAATTAAACACTTCATATCATCTTGGTTTGGAGAGAGGGGAGAATATTGATATTTGAGAACTCTAACTTGTGTAAAAATTTTACCTTTGGCCTTATTTAAGTGACCAACATTTGCCTAAGCAAAAGATCTTTCCACAAAGCATGAGCTTGGGGTAATGGAAAGCTGTGGAGCTCTACATACCAGGGTTCCAGTCCTGATACTTACCACAGTTTTTGGATCCGTAGAATATGGGTATTACAATAACGCCTACCTCAGTAAGGACTGCTTTGAGTATTGAGAGAGAAAATATATATAAAACACAAAATAGAGTTACTTAATCCCATTCCCTGTTCAGATTTTTTTTTGTCTTTTCTTTTTGATTGAGATAGGATCTTACTCTGTCTCACAGCCTAGAAATTCAGTGGCATCATTATAGCTCACTGCAACCTCAAACTCCTGGGCTCAAGGGATCCTCCTAAAGCCTCCTAAGTGTCTGAGACTACAGGCTCATGCCACTACACCCAGCTAATTTTTCTATTTTTTGTAGAGAACAAGGCCTCATTATGTTGCTCAGGCTGGTCTTGAACTCCTGACCTCAAGTGATCCTCCTGCCTCAGCCTCCCAACGTACTAGGATTACAGGCTGAGCCACCATGACCAGCCCCTGTTCAGCTTCTTTACCATTAGATCTACACCTCATGCCAGATTGAAAATGGCTTAGGAGGCATGCTCATTGGCTACAGGCATCAGCAAGAACTGCTTATACTCTCCTTGAGCAAACAGTGGCCACTGAACACCCTTGACTCCAAAACAATAAGGAAGAGAATAAACCCGTTGTTATAATATTCTTTATTTGGCAATGTGAACTGATCCAACAAGTTTGGGGGCTTCCAACCCTAAATGGTGAAAAACCAATTCAGGGTAGACTATCCTTCTCTGTTCTTAATCTTCATGTTAATTTCTTGTGAGCCTTTGTTGGGTGTTGATGGCAGGGACTCTTATCAGGCCAAGGCTGACCGTAGCGACAACAATGCTGCTCCAGCCTTGTTTGTGAAAGCTGAGGCATCCCCCTGGATCTAATCAGGAAACAGAAAGGTTTAACTTGAAGCCTAAACTGAGGTGGCAGAGAACTGGGAGTTCTAGACCGGTAAATATGTGCTGGGGCTTGGCGTTCCTCTCACAGTTTTACAATAGTCAGGGTCACAAGTGGAACTAAACATCCTGTATGATGTTTGTCTTCATGAATCATTTCTTTAGCCCTGCGCTAGCCAGGCTGAGTGCTGACTGAGAGTCAAAGGAGCATTTCCCCGAGCACAGAGAATCAAATCTAATGAGAGGGGGCAGAAAACTGCCTTTGACAGGATCTGCCTTGTCCTGAGGCTCCAGTGCTAATTGCCCTCAGAAGGACTTCTCACTCTGTACAGAAAAGCCTCAGGGGCTTAGGAATCTGGCAGACACAGAATGCAGTAAAATTTGTTGAATGAGTGATGTGATTTAGTAAGGATGCTATTTTGAGCAAGTTAATTAATTTCTACCAACCTCAGATTCCTATCTGTAAAATGGGGGTGTCGTGGGATACGCTTGTAAAGTGCCTGGTACACACCCTTGATATGTCATAGGTGCTTAATAACTGTTGGTAGGCAGAAAAGCTAAGTACATAAATAATGACATATGAATGACAATGTAAGGTTAGCCTGTGGTAAACAATGCAGGAGTGGTAATATAAAGGTTAATAGGAAAAGAAGGAAGAAAACGTATTTGAACAGTTAGCACTCTACCTGCTTCTGGAATAATCAGTAGCATTTCAGTGGGCAGCAATGGAGGAAGGGTGCTTTCTAGATAGAGGGAGGAGCCTGAGGAAAGGTCCACAGGCGGAAAAGGCAAGTGATCTTGGGAATTGCAAGTAGACCAGTTAGCTGGAATGTGGACGCTTGTGGGCTACAGTAGAAAATAAAGTTGGAAAGTTGGAAATTAAGTCGGGAATCCCTGGAGGATTTCCAACAGCTGTAGCAGCCTGCTTGGAGTGGATTAGCATGAATATAGAGTAAATGTGGTTGTGGTGGGCCAGAAGGTGAGGGCGCAGAGGTAGGGCGTGGAGACCAGAAGGTTTTACCAGGGTGAAGGAGGAGGTTGACACAGGCACTGCACCAGCATGGTGGCAGCCGGGTCACTAGAGAGGCGTAGGTATGAAAGATATGGTGAAGGTACAGATTAAAGGATTTGGCGACTGACTGGAGGTGTAGGGTATCGGTGAGAGGCAGGCGGGGATTTTAGAGTGGAGAATGGTAGGAGTTACTAGCCACAATGCAAGAAGAACAGCTTTAGGGAGCAGAGTCATCTCTTTTCTTGGTTCTGACCTTTCTGGGACTGGCCCCTGTAGTAGGTGGGGGAAAGTTCTGAGCTTTTGACATGCTGCTTCACCGTATGACCACAGCTTCTAGGCTTTTATATGTTTTCCTGTATTTGGTTCACACACGTTATTTGAGGTTTGAACTCCACAGGGCAATGGCTAGATCTAGAAAATATTCAGAACTTGTGAGCTTTCAGGAAATATTTCGGGCAAGTATAACATTTAAAATGATTCCTTTTGTGGGGAAACATTAAGGTTGGATGTTTAAACCACCCTGCCATATTAGGTGAAGAGAGAAAATTAAAACTCTCCATTTATCATGAAGTGCTTATAGGGTAGCAAGATGTGCTGTTTTTGTTTGATATCAGAGGGGGCTAAAGAATAACTCATTCTTGGGATGTGAAGACATTTAAGAAGTTATTTTGTCTATTCTCCTGACTCAAGGTAAGTGCATCCTAAAATCAATCTAGACTGATAATACCTGACTTATTTTTTAAAAATTACAAAAGTGACACATTTCATTGACAGACAAATTGGAAAATATAGGTAAATAGAAAGGAGATAATAATAAAAATTACCTATTAAATAATCCCACCACTCAAACTATCATTTTGATGTAAATACTTATGAGGGAAAGGCACAATACTGGTTCAGAGTGTGGGGTCCAGATAAAACTGGGCAAGCTGGGTTCAACTTCCAGCTCCTCTATGTAGCAACTGTATGACCTTGGGGAAGTTAATCTTCTCATGCCTCAGTTTCTCCATCTTTAAAATGAGACTATTAATAGAGTCCACTTTAATTATAATATGACAATTAAGTAAGTTAATACGTGCAAAGTATGTAGAACAGTTCCTGGTGCATAGCAAATACTCAATAAATGTCAGCTGTTATAATTAGATTTTTAGTGGAAGCATAATTAACATTGTCTTAACGTAGGCCTGGTGCCTGCTGTGGAATCCTAATTCTACCATTTCAGCTACATTACCTTGAGCAAGATATTCACCTGTCTTAGCCTCTACTTTTTCATCTGGAAAATGGGGATAATTTAGTTCTTGCCTTTTATGGGTCACTGGGAGGATTAAACAAGATAATGCTTGAAAAGTGCTTTGCAAAATGCATTGCACAGATACCTCCATAAATTGCTTGTTACTGTGTTTTGATCTGCTTTTCAAAAACTTAACAGGAACATTGTTCTAAGTCATTTAATGGTCTTGTATGACATCATGTTAGTGATGAACTGGATGGACTACCCTGGCTAATCTCTAATGCTACTCTTTCACTTTGACTACCTGTCTTAGACCCATCCCCGGATATTTTCAAATCAACCTATTTTAAACAGCAGAAAAAAAAAATCCAACAACTTCTCTTGATTGCCACTTCCTCTCCAGCTGCCACTCTAATGTACTGCTCCCCTGTGTAGCAAAGGCCCCTGAAAATCATGTCTGTAATCACTGCCTCTAAACCCTCTCTTTCCTTTCTTTTTTGAATCCATTCCAAGCCAACTTTTATTCCCATGATTCCACCAAAACTGCCTGAGCTCAGTCCAGTGGGAATTTTTCAGTCCCAGTTAGACTTCATCTACCTGCATTAGACAGAGCTATGCTCACTCTCAACTCCTAGGAACACTTTCTTCTCTTGGCTTTCAGCTCTGCTGGGCTTTTTGTTTTATTTTGTTCTACGTCCCTGGTAGCTCCTTCTCTGTCCCCTTGATTGTTTTTTCCCCCATCTCCTTGAGCTGTAAAACTTGGCTGTTCCCCAGAGCTCAGTCATTGAACCTGTATCGGTCCAAGTCCATCTTTATCCCACCTCTTCTGTTTTCATGCCCTCGGTGATCTCATCTGGCATCATGGCTTTAAATACTATCTGTATGTGGATGACTCCCACATTCACACTTCCAGTCTGGACCTTGTCCCTTAAATCCAGACTTGAACATCCAGCTACATCCATGACCTCTCTATGTACATACATATTTGATTGGCAGCTCAGATTTACCATGTCCAAACACCTGATGTCCCCACTGCCATCAAACCTGTGCCTTCTAGAAGCTTCTTCACCTCAGCTAATGGTAATTCCATCCTGCCAGCTGCTAGGGCCCCAAATCCTGACTCCTCTCTTCCCCCTATTCCCTACATCCAAATTCATTAGAAAATCTTACTATCTCTACCTTCAAAATATATCCAGAATTTGGCCACTTGGTACTTATCCACTGCCACCACCCTTTTCCAAGTTACCGTCACCTTTCACCTGGAAGATTGCAAAAGCCTCCTAACTAGTTTCTCTGCTTCCATCCTGCCCACATATTGTCTAGTACTTATCCAGAGTAAACCTACTGACAATAAGACAGATTTTGTCATCCTCTGCTCAAAACCTTCCTAAGGCCTCTTATCTCAGAGTAGAAGCCAATTTCTGACAGTGACCTACAAGGCCCCACACACAATTGGCCCCTCCTCCTCCTCTCCAGCCACACCAGCCTTCTTGCTAGTTCTCAGATCCCAGGGGCAACCTGCTGCCTCAGGGTCTTGGCCATTGCCATTTTCTCTGCCTGGAAGACTCGTCCCCAATATATGTGGCTTATTTCTCAGTCCCCTTCAGTTTTTTTTTTTTTTTTTTTTTTTTTTTTGAGACAGAGTCTCACTCTGTTGCCTGGGCTAGAGTGCCGTGGCATCACTCTAGCCTAGCTCACAGCAACCTCAAACTCCTGGGCTCAAGCGATCCTCCTGCCTCAGCCTCCCGAGTAGCTGGGACTACAGGCATGCGCCACCATGCCTGGCCAATTTTTTACATATATTTTTTTTTAGTTGTCCAACGGGGTCTCACTCTTGCTCAGGCTGGTCTTGAACTCCTGACCTTTGGTGATCCACCCGCCTCGGCCTCCCAGAGTGCTAGCTAGGATTACAGGTGTGAGCCACCACGCCTGGCCTAGAAGGCACAATCTTAAAAAGCATTTTACAGATCCTTTGGGGATTATGATAGAATGGCATGTTACCTGTTCTTTGTCGTAGTCGAACCCTGACCATGCCAAGGTAAAATGGAGAACAACTTTGTTTTTTATTTTTTTTCTGCTACCAGTTAATCTGCTTCAGAGAACAACTTTAAAAGGAAAAGACAAACCTCTGCCTTCCTGGGGGAGGAGGGGCTCTCTTAAATTGTTCCATCACTCCGACATTTAAAACTTTTACACCCTGTTTTAAAAAGAAAAGAGGACACAAATCTGGTCGGAACAGGAAAAAAGTGCTCTAGGTGCGACATGCCAAGAGAAGTCAGAGAGATTCCTAGGCCTGTTGCACATTCCCCCCTGGGAATCCACTTTCCAGAGCTTTTTTCTGTGCAAAGCTGGGAGGATCTTTCTATTTTGCTTTAATAAGATAGGCTTTCGTTTTGTTAGGTGACAGGTGTCGTCTCTGGTTAAATAAAATGAGATGTTCGCCGTGTTGACTCTTGCGAGGTTACACAGCAAGTCTGCAGAGCAACTCGTGGCTGGTTAAAAGAACACGTTCTTGTGAACCTGTATCCTGCATAATGTAGGTCTGTGGCACGTTACAGATCAGAGGATTACACCTGAAAATGACATGTGCAAACATGTCTACATACAATGTATTTCAGCACTAGTTTCCTGTAAAATAATAGTCATCAACACTGACAGTATGTTTTTTCTGTGTGTGAGACATTTCTAAGTGCTTCAGAGCCACAATTCCAAAATCCAAAGAAAGCTCTGGAAACCAAAGGCCATTTTTCATAAATTTGCCTGAACTCATTCGGTGATAAGGCATGACCTGAATTTACCTGAGGCTCTCTATATAGTCTTTATCCTGTTTAATCTGAATATCCATTTCATTCTTGCAGAACTATTAATGTGCCTGACTGTGGGGTGCTACCTCAGATGCTGCCAGTTCCGTATGTTAAATAAACATCTGGCTTTATTGAATTATAAGTGATTTATTTTGTCTGTCTTACCAAGCAGCATCCTTATTTTTGTTTTGGGGGAAGGAGAGTTGGGAGGTGTTGTAAAAATGTTTAGTTTTTTTTTTTGTTACTTTAAGAAAAGTCACTGGTTTGCGTCGTAACGCTTGTCTTGAGTCTAACAAAATATTCCACGCGCTCTTCAGCTTTGCTGAAAGTGATCAAAATAAATGTTGCAATAGGTTAATGTTGTATAGAGCCTTTGATTTTTCAAGAGAAAAAAAAAACTCTGTGTTATTTGTTTTATGGGCCGTGCATCATTGTTTCCCTTTATGAGAAATTTATTACTAACCCAAGCTTTGAAACCTGTTTAATAATCATGGCTGATATTTCTGCCTCGTTGGTCGCGTCCCGAGCCCTTGTCACCGTTAATGTCTGTGTTAAGTGGAAAGAGTCCTGGGAACAGGAACCTCCCTTTCAGTTGTCCCTTTGGAAATCTTGTTTTTAATGGCACTTCTCTTTCCCGGCTTGCATGACATTTTATCTTTCTTTTCCTTTCTTTTTGCCGTTTGCAAAGACTCTTGGGAGGATTTGACACATTTGGTGGAGCAAATGCGCGGTGATACTGAAGGTGCGTGCCACGCCGACGTCTTTCAGCTTTTTTTGTTTGTTTGTTTTCTTGCTTTTTAAAATTTTCTAGCCACCTTTTATTTGTTTTTCCATAAGAGGGAATGTCAGCTTCAACTTTTATTTCCCATGCCAGTAACTGGGAAATCTCTGTGTCTGTGGTTCCAAGTAAAACGGCAGAATTGTGTGTTTACGCTGCTTTTTTAGGATAGTCGTTGAACGAAGTGTTTAAAAGGGACATTATTTCAAGATTACATCAAGTTTTTCTGTGGCTGTTTTTTTCATCTGTTTGTTGGGAAGGTGTGAATTTTATTGCTCATGTAAGCATACGTATTTTTTTAAATTTCACGGCAGTCAAAAACAAACAGATCTCAGGAGTCTAAACTGTTCGATCTGCAATGTTGCTCTGATTTGTAGATTTCCATAACCTTAAATTACACTTTTAGCTTTGTCATGGAATGACATTCTTCTCTGGTGGAGTTATTTTGAAAAGCAGCACATGTGTTCTAATGTATGAAGTTTTTGCCCAAATCAATAATTATTTCTTCTGTCATCACGGCATCTAACTTTAGGGAGCTCAGGGCAATGTACACATTTCACACTAAGAATAGAAAAATCGGGGTTCGGCTCCACTCCACTGTATCATTTTGCGTCCTCCCACTGTGCACAGGCAACCAAGGGTGTATGCAAGCGTTAGCACCCGTACATCCTCCACTCTGCCCACACTGGCCTTGTCACCGCCCTCTCTGTGAGCTGCCTGCATCCGGCTTTGCTCTGTCACTCAGCCTGTGCCACCTGCCCAACCCCTCAGTCTATGCGGGAGCTCCACAGAGCGTTGTTGGACGGCCTTGGCCCACATTCATCACTCCATTCGCTGGACTCCTGCAGAACTTGCGGCTTAAGGACTTTCACTCCTTCTCTGATTTTTGTGTGTGTGTTACCCTGGTTAAAGTGTAAACTCCCTGAAGGCAGAGATTGTCTTAAACTTCTTGATACCCTTGTCAGACCTGGGATGGTACTATCCCCAGTAGATCTGGGCACACCAAACAGAAGGCAGTCTTCCCTCTCCAGAGAGGCCCAGTAATATCTTCTCCTTTAGCACTTTCCTTTGAATGACTGAATTATGATCCTGAGTCTCTTTTCCTGTGGTCAAACTGTTTTTTATACCATCTTAGATTCTGCTTTTGTAATTGACTACATATAATTCAATGAAAGAATGAATCACTGTTGTCTGATTGACAGTTCATATATAAGGAAAAAAGAGAAGGGTATTGATTAATTCAGTGCATAATGTTTATTAGCTGCTATCATTATTATTATTATTTACCAGGCACCGTCAGGTTTAAAGCTTTAATTCTTTTTTTTTTTAATTGGGGGAAAACTACAAAGCATTTGCAGTACAATGTTTACAGTCACAATTTGTAGTGAACTGATTTCCCAAAATATGTTACCACTCAAGTTGACTTATCTTGTTACATTCAAAAACCTACTCTGTCAAAGTAGTCCAGAGAGTACATACATAGTGCTCCAACTGTATCTAC
>CAUYRT010057690.1:0-16789 GCA_963574885.1 Lepilemur ruficaudatus
TTTTGAATGTAACAAGATAGGTCAACTTGAGTGGTAATATATTTTGGGAGATCAGCTCACTATAAATTGTGACTGTAAACATTATACTGTAAATGCTTTGTAGTTTTCCCCCAATAAAAAAGAAAAAAAAAAAAAGAATGATTGTGTATTTGGTCTAGGCATGTATTTCTCCAATTTGTCCCCAACCTCCACTATTCCCTTTTATCTTACATTCTATAGCTGATTTACATATTTAGGTTATTTTCATGCCTCTAAAGCCATAAAGGTTGTGAATCCCTATATAAAACAAGGTGAACTTTAAGAAACCAAAACTTTAAAAAAATTCCTGATGTATACTTGGAAGAAGTTCTTAACATAGTAGTTCTCAAATATTTTGATCTCAGGATCCCCCTTTACTCTTAAAAATTACTGAAGATCCCTCCAAAATTTTCTTTATTTGCACAATATTAATCAATATTTCAGTTACTAGTTCATTTAAAAATAACAATAAACTTACAATGTTAACATAATATTTCTTATGACCAACTATACTTCTTTAAATCAAAAAAATTATAATGAAAAAGTCATTGTTTTATATTTTTGCAAATCTCTTTAACATGTGGTTTAAGAGAAGAGAGTTGCACTCTCGTGTCTGTTTCTGAAATCTGTTGCAACATCACATATCATGTAGCTTCTGGAAAACACCACTACCAACTCTTGGGAAAATGAAAGTTAAAAAGGCAAATAAAGTTTTAATATGATCATGAAAACAGTTTTGACCTCAAAAACTCAGAAAGGGTCTTAGCAATACCTAAGAATTCTTGGACTACACTTTGAGAACTACTGTCACAACAAGTATACAAGATCCCTGGCATAAAGGAGCATTCTCTAGTGTATAAATACTCTGAAGATAGATGCCATGTTTTCTCCATGTAGTTTTTGCCAGCATATAGGCTGGTGCGTGGCCCAGAGCAAAGCTTACTAAGTGACTGCTGAACTGACTGAACTAATGATTGATTTTTCATCCCCAAATTTAAATACTTCATAAAATTCATTTATAGTTTTTCCATATTTTTCATACTTTATTAACAAGCTGTTATGAAATAAAACGTTTTCAATAGCACTGTGCATCCCAAAACATTTACATTATATTCATGAAACACGAAAAAAAAAACATAATAGATGACTTCCATATTTTAAAATGAAAAAATTAGAAGTAAAATTGTCTTGACATTATGTTTACATTTTAATATTATTTGTTAAAATGAGCAAGTTAAATGTGTTGTCCAAATAGATGGAGACAAGATATTCCTCTAATTTACAAAGAAGTATGGCCAATTTTAATTCTGATTTTTTATTACAAATAGTTTTCGTTTATTCTCATTACCACTCAGATAAAACATAAGAAAATCTAAACTCACATTTATATTTACAAATTCATTTTACCAATATAATTTGCTGTTCACTCATAAAATGGCCCTATGCATTTTCTTAATATTGAAACAATACCCAAGTTCAATTTACTCACCGTGGTGCAAATTCATCAATTGTCAGGCCAGCTTGGAGTCCAGTTCTAGAGTACTCCAATCCATCTGCTATAGTATAGGCCAGTTCCAGAATGGCATCAGCCCCTGCTTCTTGCATATGGTATCCACTGATTGAAATCGAATTAAATTTTGGCATGTACTACATAAAATAAAAATTATAATAGTATAAATAAAAATACTAAAAGGTTCAATTAAACATATTTTCTAAAAGCAAATATTATTTTAAAATCATCTTCAGCTCAAATATACTTGGTAGTTTATAATGTTAACTGAAAATATTTAATGCTTATTTGTTGTATTTAATTGATTCTCCAACTTAAATGGTTGGTTCACAAACCATCATCATTCGGGACTATACCTGCTTTATTTTTCCAGTGGAAAAGAATTTATACTAACTATCCTTCTAAATGTTTAAACTTTGAATTAGCTACCTGAGATTAGATATGTAAACTTTGGCCTGAGAACTAAATAAAGACATTTTTAATTCTAAACCAATGACTTTGACCTCTTAATAGGTTATTAGACCTTATAACTTTGGGTTAATCTGCTAAAGATGTATAAATTTAATATTATTTACTATTTACTAAGATTATTAATTATCTTATTTTTAAATGAAGGCATCAAATGTGAATAAGCACATAAAGGATAAAAAAGAAAATGATTTGATCCTTAGTATTAATACTCTATATTGAAACAAAGTGACATAAAATGTATGGCTTTAAAATCAAAAATTTAACCTGATTTACTGTGACATTTAATGCTAGGCATATCCCAGACAGGTTCTTTCTACCACAACCACTAAGAAAACTGCATTTCAACTATCTTCCTAAAATTTCATGTTAGGTAGAGTATATATCACACATATCTTGCAAAGCCAAAAGATTATTATCTTTCCCAAGAGTTAACCAAACATAAAACAATAAAAACTAAATCACGGAAACTCAGTACAGTGGTTAAGAGCATGGGCTCTGAAGTCAGAGTGCTCAGAATTCTAGCTGCATCATTTATCTATGAGACTGTAGGCAAGTTTCTCAACCTTGCTATTATTTCTTTGTTTCCTAATCTATAAAATAGAGATAATAATTGTACCTTCCTCATGGAAATTATAGGATTAAATGAAATGATTCATTTAAATCACTTAGTATTATGCAGGACATAGTGCTGTTATTAATGTATGGTAACGGATTAAATACACCATACATACATATACCATACACATATCAAAGATGGCATGTACATATATACTATACATATACCATATATGATATATATACCATATATTCAAAATATAGATACATATTTTATATTTGCAGATACTTTATTTCTAACCGAAAACCCTTAAAAAATGTTCCACCACAAAAACAATAAAGGGATTGAACCACATGGAATTAACAGACTACTTGAGTATATTTAGAGTTCACAAGTAAGAAACAAGGACACAAATAGGTGCTTTTCTATCAAGAAAAGTTCAGTAGAAAATTTTAAGAATAAAAATAGCAGAATATTAGAATATTATTCAACCTTAAAAAGAAAAGAAATTCTGACACATTACAACATGGATGAACCTTGAGGACATTACGTTAAGTGAAATAATTCAATCACAAAAAGACAAATACTGCATGATTCCACTTACATGAGTTTGCTAAAGTAGTCAAAGTCATAGAAACAGAAAGTAGAATGGTGGTTTCTAGGGGCTGGGGAGAGGGGGAAATGGGGAATTAGTGTTTAATGGGTTCAGAGTATCAGTTGCGGAGGATGAAAAAGTCCTGGAGATGGATGGTGGTGACAGTTGCATGACAGTGCCAATGTACTTAGTGTCACTGAATTGTATGCGTAAAAATTAAGATGGTAATTTCATGTTATGTGCATTTTACCATTTAAAAAATACAAAAGTTCAATTTACTAAGTACTTTAATGTAACATTTTTTATCAGTATCTGAAATTGACGTTTCATCAACTTACAGGAAAGATTACATAGAGCAATTTTGAACTTATGGGTGACATTAAGATCTTTCATAAGTGAAATACCCAAGTGTATACTACCTACTCCAATAACCATTCTCCACCCTTCTCCTGTAATAGGTGAACCATAAATTCAGAGTGCCAATGAGCAAGGACTACATTTCTAATCTCTTACCGCTATGCGTATCCATTGATATATAAGCAGGAGTTCAGTGTGTTCCTTCTGGAAGTTCACTTTAAATAAAAGGAGCTAGTGCTCTCTCCCCCCACCATACACCTGCCCATCCCCCTTCCTTAACCATGAGCTGACACACTACCAATAGAGAAGCAAAATAAAACGAGCCTAGTCCATGGAGATGCCATAAAAGTAAGTCCCTGACAGCCTCCCTTCTGATCTTTTTTAGATGAAAGAGAATTGACTCCTATGTAGTTTAAGCTACTACTATTTGTATGTTTGTTTGTCATATGCTGCTAACCAAAATCTTCCAGTGCATATGTCCTTTAAATCTAAAAAGGTGACAGAAATATACAACTTTATGCAATCAAATCCATGTGAGCAGATGGAATATATGAGAAGAAATAAAATTGCAAAGTGTAAAGGCTAAATATCAAATGAGGAGTATGGGCGACACTTGCTAGAGTTCTGAGATGATAGTAATTACAAGGGGTGAAAGAGATAAAAAGGTTTGATGGAGAAGAGATTTTCCCTTTGTCATGAAACAATGCTTTAACTTTAAGGTAAGTAAGTAAAAAGAGATCATCACTAGCAAGAAGAAAAGTGTGAATAATGGGGGGAAATAGATATGAATTGCTCAAAACAAAATGAAGGAGGAAAATGAAGGAGAAGGACAATGTTTCGTTGTGGAGGTACTGCTGCTACTGTAAGAACACTGTGGGAAACTTCTTTTCCCATCACTCTGAGGAAGATGAATCAAATCGAGGGGTGAATATTAGGAACCTCATTGAGGTTACAGATATGAGTGATATCTTCCAATCCAGCTTTTAGCAGAAATAAAGCTGGCATTCTTATCCCTATCTGTCTGACACCAGTGTCTACTTCACAACTGTATCAAAATTCTGGAAGGAAATACAGAAATGTAAATTATGAGACCTCCCTGATTCTAATAATTATCAGAGATTTAAATTTTAACAATAAAGAAATACATTAAAGGTCTACTTCCCAGATTCCTATAGGTAATGACAAACCATAAAATTAGTACATTAAAAACAAAAAACTAACAACAATAAAACACCCTGACTTCATATCATAACTATTATTACTGAGACTCAGTTACGAAATTCAAAGCATGTTGTAAAAATTCCTACATTCAAGGAAGTGCAGCAGAACCTGTAATAACCATAAAGTATACCTTTGCTGTATACTGGAAGATGTCAGCAATAATTTTCATGGACGGTTCTGGAGGAAAAATGTAAGTATTTCTGACCATAAATTCCTTTAGTATGTCATTTTGTATGGTACCAGTAAGTTTCTCTTTAGGTACGCCTTGTTCTTCTCCAGTTACTATAAAATTTGCAAGAACTGGAATAACTGCTCCATTCATGGTCATGGAAACAGACATTTTTTCTAAAGGAATCCCATCAAAAAGAATTTTGGTATCTTCCACAGTATCAATAGCAACTCCAGCCATTCCAACATCACCACGGACTCGAGGGTTGTCTGAATCATAGCCACGATGTGTTGCCAGATCAAAGGCAACTGACAATCCCTGCTGACCAGCTAAATATATAAAGAAAAACAATATAAGATTAAAGAATGTGGCATCAATGCAAGCTGATTTACTTTAACACTACTAAAAGTGTTAATTTATCTCATCATAGCATACTTTTATAACAAAATATTTTATGTTCCTACATGTCAAAACAAATTTAAATAAAGATATTTCACTTCCTAAGAGTTAACTGTTTCCCATGTGCTAAAATGCACAAGTTGAATTCCTGATGTCACTATAGAAAAGAATGGGAGGAACACAACGCTTCACTCATCTTATGTTTATGTGAATATTTGGTGCTTAAGTACCAAATCATGTTTTATCTTAACAGTTTTTGACTGAAATATTTCTAAAATTCATGAAAAGATCTGGTTGTTCATATATAGTTAATATAACTTAGTATTTGTATACTTACTTACTTTTTTTTTGTTCTTTTATCTAATATGGTCATAACAGGATGTCTTGGCTATTCAAATATTCTGGGAAACAGAATTATGACAGTCATATAAAATTTTTAAATATCTAAAATAGTCTATACTAAATATAAGTATACCCTCCATGAGTAACACAAACTTATAAATTCTCAAGTTTAGCATTCAAACAATATGATTTTATCATAGATCTGAAAGAAGAAATACTAAGATATTCAAAGAATAAGTACCAGATTGCACTGAATATATTTGAACCACATTATCATTTGTTTATTACTTTCTTTGAGCATCCAGGGATTGGGAACCTGTGGCCTTCTGATTTCAAGATTGTTCTTTTTTAAGCACCAAAGGAGGCAAGAAAAGCTTCACCTTTCTCTGCTGCACCCCTTTAAATAAAAGGATATGTTCTGTAAAATTTGGATTCAGTCAAAAGGCTGCACTTAAGGACCTAGAAGGCCACAGATTGAATGAAGATAGCCTATCTTCATCTCCAGTCCCTATCCTGACAATGTTAAGTTTTTCCAAGGCAAAGCCAATGTCTCTTTTCTTCATGCAACCTCACCTAATTCCTTTTAAACAATGTGCATGAGGCCGGGCACGGTGACTCACGCCTGTAATCCTAGCACTCTGGGAGGCCGAGGTGGGCAGATTGTTTGAGCTCAGGGGTTCGAGACCAGCCTGACCAACAGCAAGACCCCATTTCTACTAAAAATAGAAAGAAATTAGTTGGACAACTAAAAATACACAGAAAAAATTAGCCGGGCATGGTGGCACATGCCTGTAGTTCCAGCTACTTGGGAGGCTGAGGCAGGAAGATCAGCTGAGCCCAGGAGTTTGAGGTTGCTGTGAGCTAGTTGATGCAATGGCACTCTAGCCTGGGCAACAGAGTGAGACTCTGTCTCAAAAAAAAAAAAAAACAATAAAAACAATGTGCATGTAAGTGCTATTTACTTTCAAGAATTTAGCACTTTATTCCAACTCACTTATCTTTTTTAACATGGAAGTTGAAAACCATCCATTTTTTCAGAATATAGTCTTTATCTATAAAAGTATAAAGTGATTATCACCTTTACAGAGATTAACCAGCCTCCCCTCAAAGAAAGCCAAGATTAGGAGATTTATATCTTATCATAAATATTATGTCTTACATTAAAATCTCACCCTTAATATTGTCTTTATAGAACTTATTGCTCTCTTCCACAGTACTAAAGCCCGCATACTGGCGAATGGTCCAGGGCCTATATGTGTACATGGTGGGATATGGTCCACGTGTGAATGGCTCCACTCCTGGAAGTTCTTCAGGTAGGTCCTTAGTATCCCTCCTGGAATATAAGGGCTTTATAGAGATCCCTTCTGGGGTGTGCCATATTAGGTCTTCTGGATTTTTGCCTTTCAGCTGCTTTTTAGCCAGGGCAGCCCATTCTGGGTGAAGGGGTTGTTGTTGATGTAGAAGTCTTTGCCATATGATCCTGGAGCCTGATGATTCTTTTACCTGCTTCAGGTAATGAGGGAAAAGTAAAAAAAGCCGATTCTTAGCCCTCAACATGGTGCAGCATGGAAACATCCAACAGGAACAAGAACAGACCTAGAGAAGAAATACAATGTATATATTTAGAAACATACATACATTTAGAAAAGGGAGGAAAAACAGGAGCTACTGATGAGCAAGGAAAAGAGAAGGAAGAGGGTATATTAGTATGACTTCATCTTTTCCCCTTTTCTGCTTCCTGCACCTAATATTTTATAACTTTGGCACCTCTTCTCCACAATTACTATCAGCATTCTAGTTTCAGTCTTCTTCCTCAGTACCCTCTTAGCTACCACAGTCTTAGCCCCCTCTAATCCGTTCTACATGACACCAATGAAAATCTATGTCACACTCTGTGAAATTTTTCAAAGGTTCTGTCTGCATCACGTGGATGCAGTATAGCCTTCCAGTTAACTTTTTTCATCCAAAATGCTTTTGCTTTTATTAAATACCTAATTTATGATAGGCATTATATTGGGTGATAGAGAAAAAGTGGTGAACAAGACAAACAGGTATTCAAGGCCTTCATGACCTAGTCTCTGCATGTCTTTCAGATTCATCTCTGTTTTTGTCCTCTCTACACATTTTGTTTTCTAGAAATACTGGACCAGCTACAGTTCACTGCATATGTCAAAGTTCTGTGAATTTGTTCTTGCTCTTCCTTCTCCCTAGAATGTTGTTCTTTGGTTAATTCAGCTATGGTATTATCTCCAAAATGCATAGTTTCTATGTGCCAGGCACACGGAAAGCTATAAAGTCTTCACGTAGAGTAACAATTTTAATTTTTTGTGTTTTTTACTTTTTAAATTTTTTTTAAATTTCAAACTATTAAGTAGGCACAATGGTTTTTGTTACATGAATACCTTTTATAATGCTTACGTCAGGGCTTTTAGTGTGCCCGTCACACAAATACTGTTCACTGTACCCAACAGTAGGTTTTTACCCCTCCTCTCCTCCCTTTCCTATGACCTTTATATCTCTTTGTGCCCATGTGTGCCCATCGATTAGCTCTCAGTTATTATATGTGGTGTTTGTTTTTCCATTCCTGAGATACTTCACTTAGGATAATGGTCTCCAACTCCATCCAAGTTGCTGCAAAAGACATTATTTCATTCCTTTTAATGGCTGAGTAGTACTCCATGGTATATATATATATATATATATATATGTACACACATACATATCACATTTTCTTAATCTACTCATGAATTGATGGGCACTAAGGTTGATTCCACATCTTTGCGATTGTGAATTGTGCTGCAGTAAACTTACAAGTACAGGTGTCTTTCACCAAGAAGTAGAACTAATATTATCCCCTTTTCATAGATTAAGAAACTGAGGCACTGAAGAGCCAGCATTTGAACCTAGGCAGCCTGTTTTAAAGTCTTTGCATTTAAGTAATATGCTCACAACCCATCCCTGAACCCGCAAGATGAGCTAAAAGGCCTCTTCAGTAATCTACTTCTCTGCCAGTCTATAAACTGCTCCAACTTTAGAGCTGTATTTGCCTGTTAACTAGCACGGACTACTATACTAGGTGACTGGGTCCAGCTTCACCAGTTCAGAGAAATAAAGATATAAAGGAGTTTGATTAAAATCCTACCAAGCAAAGCAGTTAATTGTTCACTTCAATTACTAAATACTCATCAGGGTCATACAGCTTAAACATATTGAGTCAATTGTTTTAAAAGATATTGAGATACAAATTTTATTAATATATTCATCATCTCATGTTGTTTTACACTAGCTAAGATAGCAAGTGGGTTTAAAATTCTATTTTCCATACCATTTCTTACCTATCGATTTAGTGAAGCTTAAAGGAAATGAATACTCAACACCTATTATGGGGTCATAAAACAAGAGACATAAACCACTGATGGGAGTACTAACTGTTTTAACTACTTGGGAAAGTAAATTGTCAACGTAATAAAAAGTTTCAGAAATGTTTACGCCATTCTGCTGAGGAACATCACTCCTGGGAAAGCCACTGTAACAATATATAAAATAGACATTTCCTATAGTTTTATTTGTAATAGAGAAAACTTAGAAAAATCATAAATGTCTAACAACATAAGAAGTGTATTACAGGCCGGGTGCGGTGGCTCACGCCTGTAATCCTAGCACTCTGGGAGGCCGAGGTGGGAGGATCGCTCAAGGTCAGGAGTTCAAAACCAGCCTGAACAAGAGCAAGACCTCATCTCTACTATAAAATAGAAAAGAAATTAATTGGCCAACTAAAAATATATAGAAAAAATGAGCCGGGCATGGTGGCACATGCCTGTAGTCCCAGCTACTCGGGAGGCTGAGGCAGAAGGATTGCTTGAGCCCAGGAGTTTGAGGTTGCTGTGAGCTAGGCTGATGCCAGGGCACTCTAGCCCAGGCAACAGAGTGAGACTTTGTCTCAAAAAAAAAAAAAAAAAACAAAAAACAAAAAACAATCTCCACCAGCTAGATTCTCAACAAGCAACGAGAACACTAAATCAGAATTTCTAGGGATGGGGTCCAGGAATGGATAATGGTACGCAAACTCTCTGGGTAATTTCTGAGCACAGCAAAGGTTGAGGATCAGTGCTCCAGGGGGTACTCAAGGCTACCTGCAGCCCCCTACACCCCTCCCTTGACCTTCCTCAATTCTATCACCCCAAAGAGGAAACGCTTGGAGGGGTCAATGACAGCAGACTTAAAGCATTTAAAATTAGGCTCCACAAAAAAAAGAGGAATAAAGGATTATAAACAGGCCAAGTCAGGAATCATGTTGGCGTTCAGGGTGAGGTATGTTGTACGAAGAGCTACATTTTGGGCTCTTTTAGGAGGGACAAGGGGGAACCTTGAGATCCACATGAGATGCTGCCCAACTTCACCGGACGGAGACCAGATTCGGATATGGGTCTGAAGCCAAAGGCAAACGAAGAGTGTGTTTGTGCTGTGGCTACTCTGCCCTCGGAGGCCAGGGTGGTTGGGTGCTGGTGGGTTTGCTCTTGGGATCCTGCCCATCTCCTCCCTCACTTCAAAGAACCAACTCAGATTCATTTTCAACCTCCTAACAGGTAAATGATGAAGTCGGACTATCAACCACTGAGGATACTTTCAACTCTGAAATTCAAGGGCCAATTGCAAGTTAGTATCTGTGATTGTTGCACTTTCAGTCTTTTTTGGACTCCTCAGGAAAACGGATCCCCAGTCTTCACCAGAGGGAACGTTCTACTATGACAGCTGCTGTGAAAAGACGTGGCATTAGTTATTAATATACCGTCAGGGAGAATAATGGTACATAAGCAAATTCAAAGGCACCAAGTACGTTCGACTATGTAAAAACACTACACAAAATCCCGTAAATCTTCAACAATCAAGACATTAAACAGTAATCACACACTTTTAAAACAGCATAGTCTTTGGAAGGTGAGACCAGAACATTTTTTTCTTAAGATGATGCCTACGTATTGCCAGTATAGAGAGCCACAGCTGTGCCACAAGAATGTTACCATAGTTCCAAATTAACGTAAAATTTAATGAATAAGCAGAACATTTGCTAGCTGATTTTTTTTATAAGAAGTAGCTCTTTGAGTAGAATACAGCTTTTCTAATGGACAGAATAAAATTATATATTTTAAGTATTAAGCAAGTCAAAATCTAAGAACGCTTAGGGGGCGTTCTGTGTATCTTAACCTGCTTTCATTGAATAAAGTTATGCAGAGGAGGTAGGCAGGGTAGTGCCAGGCAGGGGCAGTATGATTTTTTTATGGTGAGACTGAAACCTAAGTTTAGCTTCTGCTCCCTGGCTGCTTGGGTATTACTCCAAGCACCTTGCCCTTTTCTCATCTAAAGGTCTATATGGATAAAGGGAGAATGATGAAGATGAAAACGCAGGCCTTAGGTGAGAGCCTTTGATTTCTGTAGGTGCATATGAGGAAAGTGTTACTGATGGTGAGAAGTTCCCAGAGCACTTTACAAGGTGCTTCAAACATCAGAGCTTTTAAAAACCACTGTGTTGTAGCTGTGTTTTTGAAGTAGCAAAAGATGTCCGTGTGTCATTCACTGAAAATTTAGTTTTATATTTTAAAAGTATAACAGCTAAACTAGGGATACCAAAGGGTGAATTATGGAGTGAGATACACCTAGTTTCAAATTCATTGCATGATCATGGACTTTAACTTGAGTTAATCTTAGTTTCTTTAAAATCAAGGAACCATCTTGTTTCACGGGGTTACCTTTTGATTTAAGTGAGATAACACCTAGAAAACATCCACCATGGTACACACATGGCACCTAACAGGCACCCAATCATACGAGTTTCCTTCCTATTATGGGATGAGATCAGGCGCATTCGGGGTGGTATGGCCATAGACTCCTCCCTATTATGAATAGACAATTTCCAAAAGGTTTAAAAGAACCCAAATACAGATAAGTCTATACTCATTTTGTTCATATTTTTCTGGTTACAACATGGAAGAAATCACAGATCTCACGTGCATCCCCCGCTAGATTTGTAATGACAACCAATGTCTTCCTAAAGGATCATTGCTTATTCCTTAAAAATTCAGCTGCCATGCCCAATGTGGGGCCTCCCTATGAATACAGATTTTTAACATCATTCATTTATTATCTTGAGAGGATTTGTAATATATAGCCCATGTATAGAAAATAAAGCTGTACAAGCTACAATTGCCATCCTCAAAGTTTTCAGAATTTTTTAGAGAGAGAGAGGGACATGCTACTACCTAATGTGCCAGTACTTCCTAAGTGCCAGGCACTGTTCTGCGTGCGATAGACTAATTCTTCACAGCTCTCCTAGGACAGAGGTGCCATTGTCTTCATTGTACGGATGAAGAACTCCGCGCACAGCCAGTTCAGTAGGTCGCTTGGGTGTGCAAGTGCTACAAAGTGGAGGCACCGGGATTTGAACCCAGGCAGTCAGATTTCAGAGCCTGTTCTCTTAACCACTACGCAATACTGCTAAGTATATCAATTTACATCACAGATTGACACAAATTAGGGAGCTTGGGATATGTTCCTTGAGGATAAAGAGGGGGACTTAGAATAAATCTGCTTATTGTAAATCTTTTATTTTATAGAAGTTTGAAGTCTGGAAACAGGATCACACAAGGTAACTTGGCTCAGTGGTTCTTAAACCTCAGCTGGCATCAGAATGACTTGGAGGGTTTGTTATCGCACCGACTGCTGGGTCCCACCCCACCGTCTCTGGCTACGGTGGGCCTGAGGATTTCTACCAAGTTTCCGAATGGTTAATACTGCTGGCCCTGGGGACGTACTTTGAGAATCAGTGACCTACTCAGTCAGTGGCTAAGCCAGAATGAGGTTTCTGCACCCCGCACTTTGCAGATCAATGGTGGATACAGCTGCTCTGCAACAGGGCGGGGCAAGGGGGGCTGGTGAGCCTGGCAGAGCAGGCCGGTGTCAGGCCTGCGAGGGGTTCCTGGCCTGCTCCTCTCACTGTGGCTGAGACACGTGGGAATGTCCTCTCTCGCACATTACACCACGATTCACTACAATACTGGTACTTCACTGTGTCCCTCTACCTCCCCAGCACGTGAGCAATTTGAAACGACAGGAACCTGCTTACTGCCGAGAGTAAATATTATTCTCACTATGAGCTATTTACCAGAACTTGGGATCTAAAATTTGGCTCTATCAACGCTAAACATAGATGGAGTTAGCAAAAATAGCAGGGGTCATGGATAACTGCCAGTATTTATCCTCAGAAGAGAAGGATGATTAAACAATTTCAAAGTTTTCTTTTGTTGACATTGTAATTCAAAAGGAAATTTTTTGTTTATTTGTTTAGCTAAGAGGGTCCACCGCTTTCATTAAGATCCCTAATAAACTATTTTGAAAGCAGGGACACTGTTGAATTACTGTTTAAACTTGCCACGTTTAAAATTGCTTCATTTTTGTGGCCTTGTGGAGTGTTCTGAAGCTTAAGTGATTTAATGAGACTAAGGCATGACTGCGCCTGGCACATGCTACGTGCTCACAGAACGTCAGCTCACTCTCAACGTTATCGGCCCTGTTATTCAGGAGAGCCCAGAGCATGGCCATTTGCATGGGCACGTAGGTAGAGCGTAGGGGGGAGTATAGGCCTTATAATTAGCAAGGTGATTTAGGGACAATGACACTCAAGGAGCATTCATGGAACACTTACATCTACAAGGCAATTATCTGTTACACAGGAGAAACCTCACTGGACTTAATACTTGGTAGTCACTTAACAGTGAATCAAAGCATCTTTTCTGAATCCCTGCCAGGCACCAGGGACCTCAGGAAAGGGTGCCAGGAAACAGTTACATTTTTTTGTTTAAAATTTTTATTTTGAAATAACTATAAATCCATAGGAAATTGAAAAAAAAAATGAAGTACCCCAAGGGGTCTTCTGTATCTCTCACTCAGTTTCCCCCAACAAGAACATCTTGCCAATATACCTACCTGTCGTACAATAACAGACATCGATGTTGGTCTAGTCCACATTCAGATTTCATAAGTTTTAAGGACAGTTATATTTGGTTTGTGAAGACATAAAGAGAAAATGTAAGCAATGAGCACAATCACCAAATTTCCTATCATTTGCTACTTTGAAATTTGCCTTTGTACTAGCTATGAGAAAAAGTAAATGTTAAGCAAATAAATTGTGTAAATAAGACTCCCTAAAAAAACCCCCTTACATTGTTTTTTCAGAGATTGAGCTTAATAATTATAATCAAATTAACCTGTTTTCAAATCATCATACAAGTGCTTATTAGGCTCTTTAAAAGAGGTGAACCCAAGATTTGAAATATGTAGATCCTAACCCACCTAACCCCACCCAAACACACACACACACACACACACACACACACACAATCTGCACAATTGGTGGAAAAGAATAAATGAGGAGCTTCTAAATAAACTTTAGAACTTTATATATTGCCTGCCCTAGAGTTGCATATAGGAGGTGCCTGTATTTTGTTACACTTCTCCAAACAATCTTTAGCAGCACTCATTACTGTATAAATTTGTCTAATCAATTTACTAAAGGCATCTAAAATATTCTTCCTTGAGTATACTCTATTTTCATATATATATATTTTTCTTGAAAATAATAAAACTGAATATTTCAATTAGCTGGAGTAGGTAAGGTTTTACTGTATAATCTCAGTTCATAATATACAATCAGGTTAGGGATCAAATCATTGATATACTAATAACAATTTCCTTAACTAACAAAATTGATACAACATGATCAAAATTGATATCTTTCAAAATGAGGTAACATGAGGTACAGTTTGAACATCCCTAATCTGAAAATCTGAAATCCAGCAGGTTCCAAAGTCTGAAACTTTTTGAGCACTGACATGACACCACAAGTGGAAATTTCCACACATAAGTACTTAACATAAACTTTGTTCCATGCACAAATTAAAAATATTATATAAAATTACCTTGAAGCTGTGTGTATAAGGTGTACATGAAACCTAAATGAATTTTGTTTCATGGGGGTCCCATCCCCAAGACATCTTGTTATGGAAATGTAAATATTCCAAAATCCAAAAAAAGAGAAAAAATCCAAAACTGAAAACACTTCTGGTCCCAAGCATTTCAGATACAAGAACTCAACCTGTAGCTCATAATTGATTTACTTGTTTGATGTATTAGGCAACATTTGGTCTTTACCCTGTAACATTAAAAAAAAAAAAAAAAAAAAAACCCACCCGAGAAACGAAATGTCTTGAGAAGCGCCTAAGAAGCAGAGCCTTCAGGTCTATCAAAAAGGACTAGAGTTACTTTCCTAAGCAGGTAATGATGGGGGAAATATTTGACTCCTCACCATGAGAAAGCTGCTCTGGTATTAGGAAATAAAACACAGCCCCTTCCCTTTGCACAGCAGGGAATGTCTGTCTCACTCCTCCACCAGGAAGGCTGGCCAGAGTAAACAGATGTTTCAATAGGTAGAGAAGCCAAACTCCCTTCCAGCTGTACACAAAGAGCTGATGCCCCCTACTGGGGTCATCTGAGTTCTGAATGACCAAGTAGAACTTCTGTAAAGGGCTCTTCCCTCCCAGGGTCAGCCCTAGGCAAGATTCTATACCAGGAGAAGTTTGTCCAGGACCACACCAGTGCCACCTCCCCAATTCCTAGGCACCTGATTCACTTCTTGGTTTAGTAGTCTTGAATCTCCACCTCACAGGGCTCCCGACTCCAAGGGCTGGTGCCCTAAACTCAGCCACCCTGCAAAGCTTTTGGAGGAAACCAAGAGAGCTAAAATAATCTGTCCAAGGCACACAGCTAGAGAGCCATAGGCCTGACTCCAAACTCAGCGCTCTCTCCACTGCCTACAACACGGCAAGCTTTTCTGTAGGTCTCAGTAATTGAAACTGCCGTTCTGTTCATTTTTTTTAAGATCAAGAATTTACAAATTGTTTGAAATGGTCCTTACTCTTTAGAAATCAAATCAACACATATATTCTATTTCAGCTCCTGCAGAAAATTTAAAATGCCCCAAAGTATTCACATAGTTAAAAGTGGTTCTGATAGTCCATTTGGTTTCTAATCAATCTTTAGCAAAATGTAGTACATGTGCTCTCTCTAAAATATTTATATGTAAAGCCACCAAAATAATCAAAACCAAGGAATTTTTCATTGGCCACAGCATAATTTTTTCATATTTGCTTGGTAATACAGAAGTCATTTTATTCTTTGAAATACAACAAAGTCTTCTATTTCATAGATAATATGTAAAAAGACAACCACCTCTGTAACAGCTTTGAAGTTTGATTTCTGAAACTGCCCATACATAACACCACGAGACGCAATCTCATGCACGCAAAGAATACTTTTAAAGAATACTTACCTTGAGACATTTTTCCTCTTCACAGATAATTTCTTCTATCTCTGGACTTAAAAAGCACTTGTAAATTATGCTCATGAAGCAGATATTCACTTTTCAACTTCTAGTGGGCTTAAGAGCCTTTTGCGCATTTTGTACGGAGATGCTGTTGTTCCAACACACACCCACAAAGTCAGCTCAATGGGGCCACTGGAACCATTGCTAATGCATCCCCGAAGAAAGGAGAACATGTATATGCATTTGTATTTGTGTGTGTGTGTGTGTGTGTAACGAGATATTCAAAGTGTTTAGCTCAAGATTATCAAGTGTCTAAATGTCATCCTCTGATTTCAAATTAAAAACTGCAGATTTACTCCAGAGCTGGCAGCCTGCCATCACTGCAGGCCCTGAAGTGGCTCAGGGCTTCAGGCAGAGGGGAAAAAGACATCACTCAAAGAGCACTCCGCTCCTCCCCGTCTGCGGCATTACCCTCTATCTCTTGATTTTAGCACGAATTCCACTGTCAGACTTCTAGGACTTTCAATTTAAGCTGTCAAAGAAATCATTTAAAGGATATACGGACCTTAAAAAATATTTACAGAAGAAAGACATCCTAAAATATTCTCTGCAATCTCAATTCTTTCTCATCCCAACTTGACAGAGGCGGGGCTTTTGTTAACAGTTTTCTGTATCCTCTGTGTAACTTACATAAAGAATATCCCAAGTTCACTTGACTTATTGTGAAAATAGTCAAGAAAATAATAAATTAACATTTTTAAGGCAAAGATTCTAAA
>CAUYRT010057691.1:0-59329 GCA_963574885.1 Lepilemur ruficaudatus
TGCCTCACTCTGTTGGGGGAAGTCACGACACACCCCAGCATCTTAAAGGTCTGAGAAGCTGTACCTTCAAAACAATATAATGGCCGCATCCCTCAAAAGGCTTCCACCATGGAACCCTTTCTTCTAGTATCACCTGCCAGCATCCACTGATTCACTTAGTGTTCTGAGGTACACACTTTGAGAAACGTTGGAATGAACAATCTCTATAGCCATTGGTTTATCGCATCTTAAAGCAGAATATAGTCTTAGAAGTCAAAGGTCTATTGAGGTTAGGTATTCTGTCAGGGACCTCGTAGTTAGTCAGTGGCGGACTAGGTCCCTCGCATTTGTCAATTTCTTGCATCCTGTATTCTAATAACCCTGGTGAATAAAACCTTACTGTGAGGAGAGCTAGAGAAAGCATCAGTAGCTGAAATCTACAGATAATCCCTAAGCTCCAGAGTTTCCCCTTTTGGTGAAGCACTGTTGTTTGAAGTTACTTTTGATTAAGCAAAACTGCTTTCAAATACTATGTTTTCTGACGTTGTCTACCTATAGGCTAGTGGAGGTGTTGCTGAATAGTTATCCACAATTCGAGAAGCCAATGAGAAGAGGGGAGGGAGGACACACAGCCCTGCATCCAAAGCCCAGGTAATTTGCTCCTGGTGATGAAGAGTGAATTACCTTTTTTTGACGCTGAGCTCAAGGAGATCCTTCATTTTTATTTTTTAAGCATGACTCATAAATTCCTCTGCCGTCAAGAACAGGAAAAGAGAACTGATACTAAGCTATACTCACACGAACGCCCAGGATCCTAGATAGTGTCTCCTTTGCAGCAGCTTGAAAAATTCTCACACATCTCTTTCACGTGGTCTTTGCCTCAAATAAAACGAACAAAAATAATTTTAGGCTTCAATTTATTTTCAGGCAGTTTGCTTGTAATGAATGCTTTAAGTTGGTGACTAAGTAAACAACACTATTCTCCCAGCAGCGAATTGGCTGTTCATAGTCCCAACTATAGTATAGCCTAGCCCCAAAGTAATTAAAGAAGCAAACGATTTGCATTCTTTTTCTACAAAACTACTCTTGAGTAGCAGATGGCAAACACAAATGTGTTGCTCTAGAGACATATGGAAACCTCTCTGTTTCATAAAAGCCTCAATAAATATTAAACCCCGAATGATACCATTCATTGGAGAAATAAAGTGTTGTGATAATCCCCCAAACAGGCCTAATTAGGCCATGTAGCCACTTGAGTTTCAGAAAGTAATAAGTAGGAAATTACTATGTGATTGGGATGTCATTAACAGTTTTTCTTAACCTGAATATTCATCCCGGCCCAGAGGAATCACCTCTTCAGCTTTATTTCTTCAGCATTCTATTAGGTTATCACCATCACTTATAATTGCAATCTTAAAAGTGAGTAATCAAAGAGTTCTGCTTGATTTCGTATGAACTCTTCAGTGCTGTCTGAATAGTGAGAACAGGAATTTCACAAAGAGATATGGTGTTTTATCGTAAGTACTGGAGCAATTCAACATGCTCTCTCATTGACTGTTTATAAGCCCTTGCTGCTGTTAAATTAGAAAGAAAAAAAAAAAAGTAGGAGCCAGGGGTGGTGGCACATACCTTTCTTCCCAGCTACTTGGGAGGCTGAGGTGGGAGGATCACTTGAGCCCAGGAGTTCAAGGCTGCAGTGGGCTGTGATCATGCCTGTGAGTAGTCACTGCACTCCAGCCCCTGGGCAACATAGAGGTGACCCTACCTCTAGAAAAAAATTGTTTTTAAAAAAGTCAGTTTAAGATTATTCAGGAAATGATTATCCATATTAAGAAGGAATTCCAGGCAGGAATCTGATTGGATTTGGCTCAAAATCCAATAGTTTGACAACCCAATAAATCTTTGGTGACCCAATAAACCATTGTTGCCATCTCCAAAAGGACTGAAACTTTGCACTCCTTGGAAAGAGAGAAGTACCAATAACTGAGTCATAAGGGTGAACTGAATGCTGTTTAGAACAGAGAACTAGGTGTCTTGGGCTCCTTTCCCAGCACCACACCCTTCATGGCCTCCGTGGGACCTGCAAGGCCTCTGAGGCTGCTCATAAATCCCCTCAATTCACCAGGGTGTATGGGTGGCTCAGGAGACCAATGTCTGTAGGACTAGACCCCTCAGATCTCAGGACATCTGCTATGGGAGCCTGGGTTAAGGAGCCAAAAGGATTTTACAGATGGAAAAGAGTTATCTACTCCAGCCCCCCTCAATTTACAGATGAGGAATTGAGGCACAGAAAGGTCATGCTTGTTTAAGGTCACAGCTAAGTTAGTGGCAGAGCTGAAAATAAAACCCAGGTCACCTGATGCTTAGTCCAGTGCTTTTCACATTACAAAGTCCTGGGACAGATTTGTCAGAGTCTGACAGAAAAATTGGAAAGTGTAAGGCTGCAAAGTGTTTAACCTGAGCTTTAACCTTAGCTGATTGCTGAAGTAGGGCAGAAAAGGGACCAGGTGTGCAAAAGCCTTCTTATTTTTATTTATTTAGTTTGAGACAGGGTCTCGCTCTGTCACCCAGGTTAGAGTGCCGTGGCATCAGCCTAGCTCACAGCAACCTCAGACTCCTGGGCTCAAGTGATTCTCCTGTCTTAGTTTCCTGAATAGCTGGTACTACAGGTGCACACCACCACACTGAGCTAATATTTTTATTTTTTGTAGAGATGGGGTCTTGCTGTGTTGCTCAGGCTGGTCTCGAACTCCTGGCCTCAAGTAAAGTTCCTGCCCAGTCTTCTCTATTTCTAACAGAACCCTGTGTTTTGGTGAGACTGACCCCATATCCAGTTCCGGGGCTTATGCCAGTTGACTGAAGCCATTCTTGGGCCCTGGGTTGGTTCAGGGAACGACAGTCAAGGCCCATGGAACTCAATTTCAGGGCATTTATTTGAACTCTTGGAGAAGAGGGTTCTCTGCATTCTGCTCTGTTTGAATGTGGAGGCAAGGAGCCCCGGGAATTTCAGGAAGACATTTTGCAACCATGATGGGGCCAGCCTGTTGGAATAAGTGCTACTTTGAGGAAGCAATGCTAAGAGACCAAGAGAGAGAAACCAGGTCCCAGGCCTATTATTTGAGCTGCTGGATTAAGCCTCACCTGTCACTAGACCTATATCTGATTCTTTTAGTATGTGATTAAATAAGTATTTTTATTTTTTGAATAAATATTATTCAGTCATTTAGTATTCTGTTATTTACTACCATAAGCATCCCAGTGCCTCTTCTGATGCTGATTGTGAGTTTCAGCACATCTTGACTTTGCTATTGGATGCTATTTGGGACCATTTTAAAGTTGGCCCCAAAAGACTTCCTTTAATAACTCACATTTGCAAGAAGCTCTACCCAAATGCATAGTACTTACCATAAAACCCTACGAAATAGCAATGCCGAGGTTAATAAAATGAATGAATTTTACTAACATTTTATGGTCAGAAACTTTATTGTCAGAGAAAGAAATAACACAGGAGGTAGTAGAATGGAATGGATTCCTGCCAAGCCACTCTTTAATGTAGTAAAATATTGAGCCCTACTCTCTCCATGTATGCAAAGCTGCACCTCCCCTTTCTGTGGGCTAGATCCACCCAGAAATGGAGCCACCCAGAATAGTTGCAACTTGGGTGACTTCTTGTCTATTCTAGGTGATTAGGTATCTAACCCTGGCCCCAAGAAAAGAGTTTTGCCTTTATCTGAGCATTGGCCCTGGCCCTTGCCCATTTCTAGGGGCCTAGGCCAAAGATAGCCTCTCATTTAGTTGCGTTTATTAACCCAGGATTTGAAGGATGTGCAATGTGCTCCCATTCCTTCTACACCATGCTGACTTTGTTGTGAAAAGCTGAGTTTGTAGAGACCTGTTATTCAAGGAGAAATTGTACTTTCACGTATTAATAGCAAATTTTTTTGGTATTATCATCTCATTTTTATTTAACTTTTGCATCCAGTTAACAGTTTGGCATGAGCATTTGACCAATTGGATTGGAAGCCTGACCAATCAGATGTATGGTCAAATAATAAAAATGGACACCCAACCAATCAGAATGAGTGCCTCACCAATCTGAATTAAAACCAACCATTCAGAATGGGCACTTGACTCATCAGAATAAATGCAGTATAGGTGCCAGCCAAATATCTACCTCACATTTACCATTTAACTTTTTACTTGTGGGCTCTCCCTTCTATTAGCTGGGAGCAAATTGAGGGCAGAGACCACATGACAGATTTCTTTGTATCCTCCAGGTGGCCTTGCTGAGCTGGTTTCATAGTGTGCACTTAATGAATGTTTGAGTGGACATTATTCACCCAGTGATTGCTCAGGAAATATCAGTGAGTGGAAAGAGTACAGTTTGTCCCTCTCTGATGATGATAATTATAGAATTATACACTGGAATATCACTAAACAAATAGCATGTTTTTGGGTGACACACAGATGATAAGAGAAACTGGTATTTTTAAGGGCTTATCATTCAGTGTGATCTTGACAAGCTAGACATACTGATTTCTTAAACAAAACAATGAACAGTATACTTACAGAATGAATAACATATAAACACAGGGTAGAGTACAAATAGAAAGGTATTGGTGAGGCCACAAATACCTAAGTCTTATAGCAAATAATAAACTAAAGGTGTCCCAGATGTTTTCAAATTAGCTAAACTTCTAGCATGACGGATCTTCATTCATTCATTTCAATAACTTAATTGAGTGCCTACTATGTGTAAAGTATCATGCTAAGCATGCTGGGGATGCAGCAAGAGATTAGCAGTGTCTCTTTCCTCAAAGAGCTCAAGTTTTAAGGGAGAAGACAAAGAAGTACACAAACTATTCAATAGCAGAGAGAAAAGTAATTCAACAGCTGAGTCATCAGTCAGTGAAGATAATGACCATAAAGGACATCTTTGTAGCCCACCAGGACAGCTGTGTTCAACAGATGGCAGAGGGCCAGAACCCAAGAGTGGTTGGGCAGAAACATCAACACTGATGGGTGCAGATTGATGGCCAGAGGCTGCTTTGCCTTTAATTTTTCAGGGCCATGTAAGGTCCTGGCTTCTTGTAGGGTACAATTAAGGGGAAGAAAAGTCCCAATAATGACTGATACCAGTTTTGCCAGCCCTTGATAAGTAGAGGTCTCAGCCAAATTTAATTTCATTTAAGCAATTTAAGAAAGGTGACATTTCCTTTCCTTTTTCTTCCCCCCTCCCTCCCTCCTTTCCCTTTTTCTTCTTTCTTTCCTTGCTTCCTTTTCCTTCTTTAACCTACCTTTATTTCTTTCCTTTAACCTTCTTTCCTTCCTTCCTTTCCTCCTGAGACAGGGTCTTGCTCTGTTGCTCAGGCTAGAGTGCAGTGACAATGATTATAGCTCACTGCACCCTCAAATTCCTAGGCTCAAGTAAGCCTCCCGCCTCCCATGAGTAGTTGGGACTACAGGCAAGCACCACAGTGCCTGGCTAATTCTTCTATTTTTTTGTAGAAAGGAGGTCTTGCTACGTTGCTCAGGCTGGTCTTGAACTCCTGGTCTTAAGCAGTCCTTCTGCCTCCGTCTCCCACAGCGCTGGGATTACAGGTGTGAGTCACTGTCTTTGGCCAAAAGATGACATTTCTTGTTCTCTAGTGCCACGGAGAAATTTAAACCAGTTTAAAAATTCTTAAATTATTTTAAAATTTTGCATAGAAAACACACAGATGATGTTTGTAGGTTCTTGGGGTAGGGCGAGGTCTTTGACCTGTGGGAGTGAATAATGCCCTTGGAATTGTGCAACATGACAGTCTTGCTTGCTACCATGAGGAAAGTCAACCTGAGGATAAAGTAAACAGAGAGGAGGGCAGGAACAAGAGAACACAGGAAAATGAACTGAAGCTTTAACCAAAACCAGCCTAAAGCTCACACAGACTTCATACCAGACAGACCTTCTTTCAGCATCATCACCCACCACATTAGAAAGTTCACAGGAAAGGACTCAGGTTGACCCAGCCTGGGTCATATGCCCACTTCTGTGTCTGGAGGAGTGAACTACCATGATTCACAGCCACCAGTGAGGGAACAACAGCTTCCCCAAAGCAGGAAAAAATAGTGTTAGCCTGGCAAAATCTACAGAGGGTAAACGTCTTGGACACCTAGATACTAAAGTCCAGATGTCATGTACAATGTTAACCCTAAAGAAGAGATCAATAAACATTCTCAAATCAAATTGAATATGCTGGTCTGCCTAGTGCTCTGCAGTGATGTGGCATTTCCAGGGTGGGTTTGGGAAACTGAAAAAAAGTACTAATGTGGTTTACTCAGAGCACTGTTAACAGGGATATTTAGAAAGGAGTCTACTGATAGCACTTCAAGAAAGAAGGAACAATGGCAACCAGTACCCATGGTACCTCCAGCTCTATAAATATACTGAATGTCCAGTCCTTTGAGCAAAATGCCTTGATTGAATAGAACTCAGTTACTACTACCAGAATCTGATCTCTAAATAACTTGTTGTTGCACAAAATATGAAAATAATGCATAACAGAAAAAAATCTGATTCTGCTTGAAGTAGTGTCAATATATCAAAATGCTTGAGTGGTTCAAGAGTGGTGTGCAAACTCACTGGCTAGAAAGTCCCAATATTATATGTACTAGGTAGTAGAGAAAAAGTGGGGAAGTGAAAATAAGACAAAAAAGTATTTTTTTAAATTCTCATCAATTAACAAAATTCCCCTAAGGAAATTTAGGGACTTTAAAATTCCTAACTCTAGTTTCTCTTTTGAACTTGCGTTCTTTACCGTATCAGCATACTCTTTACGCATACAGAAAGAAAATGACAATAGTTACACTCAGATGGTAGGACTGAAAGTTATTTTAATAAGAAAACATTTTTTAAAAGAAAGAAGATTCCACTGGTCTTTGAAGGTTTTTTTCCCCCCTTCTCTTTCAGAAATGAGGATAAAGATATAGAACTAAGATGTCCACACATGTTCAGACCCTGGCTGAAGCCAAGTACAGAAGCTGGCCCAAGGGCTGGTGTGGGCAAGGAGGCTCTGCCTGTGCGGAGGGCAGAATTTCTCCTCATTAGGAGGCAGATACTGTGATTTTGACCTCGTTAGAGCTTTGTTTCCATCTAGGAACAAAGGGGAACATCTAGGGCTCTAGGCATTAGACATTCAGTAAGCAGCAGCAGCAGCCCTCTGAGTACTGTATGATCAATAAGTGTTGAGTTAATGATGATGCATTTCATCTTCCATCCACATAGAAAGTGAAGGTCAATCCTAGGGCCAACTAAGTCTTCTGCCACAATAGGACTGAGAATGAAATATCAGTGGCATTGTATTATAATAATACACGAATTCACAAGGCACCCAAGATGGGTCTTAGAAAAGCCTGCTGTCTTGTTCAACTAACTGTGCAAGTTTTTTCTTATTCCACTAATGGTTGAGTACATGGGTTCGCTTAATAATCTCGAATCTTCCAGAAAGTGTTTCCTTATATCTAAGGTCAATACCTGGGCCAGTGGTGCTCAAATATTTTGGTCTCAAAACCCTTTTATTCTCTTAAAAATTGAGGACCCCAATACGCTTTTGTTCGTGTGGGTTTTATCTGTCAGTATTTGACGTATAAGAAATTAAAACCGCGAAGGGAGAAAAAGAGATGAGACACAGAGAGCCCCTGCAGGCTGGAGCTCCCAGTCCCACACCTTGGCATTGCGTTTTCACACGACATGAACCAGTAAACGCCCTTTTCATGAGAGCTTATCTGGTTGGGTTTCTCGTCCACTAGCGGACGAGAGGACCGGAAAATACATCCACAAAATAAAGAATTAGTATAAGATAATAAATAACAAAGGAGTACGTTGAGTACAACAGAATGCTGTTGCTCCCCTTCCTTTGTCCGTTAAGTGAGAGCATACTGAAAAATAATGAATATAACCATCACCACTAACCTTATGGGCTTCAAAGTGCTTTCACATTTGGTATCTCATTCAAGTTTCACTACAACCCTATGACATAGCCTGTTTTAGATCCATTTTACGGATGAGAAAACGGAAAGGTACAGAGCCTGCGTGACCGCGGTTAAGCAGCAGAGCCAAGACTAAATCCAAATTTTACTCAAGGTTCCCATGGCCATATAGTTCCTGCCTCATATGATGCTTGCAATTTTATGGGGCAAAGACCTGTAGCAAAAGCCTTCCCAGATTTTTTTATACATTCTTCTGCGGGGAGAGGATCAGTGTAGCAGATGCTGTAAATACCCATCTGTGTGCCGTGAAGAAAGGGGCACGAGTATTTGGCCCTGGTCTGTGTGCCGTGAAGAAAGGGGCACGAGTGGGGTTCAAGTTAGCACCCTAATCATTCTTTCCCAGCTCTGTGACTGAGGGGCTGCGGGAAGCGGCTTAGAGGTGGTGCCGGGCAGACACTGAGAAGCTGGGTAATGCACCCTGCAGATAATCCGCAGGCTGCGCCACAGCAGCGCCAAGGAAAGAATGCGTCTCCGCTCCGACCTGGCGGAAGAGACGCGGGAACTACGGAACTCTGATTCTGAGGTCCTTGATTTGAAAGGAGCCCGCACACAAAGAAACGACGAAGTTAAGTTCCGGAGGCGCAACGAGCAGAGTTCGAAACGGGCCCTCCGTTTCCAGCTTGGGTGGAAACGCCTCATCCACCGGGTCATCCCGCTCAGAGCGAATCTTTTATCAGCGGGGACCGCCTGGACAGTCCACGCGGGGCACACCCGTGTCTCCCCGGAGGAACTACAAGTCCCATGAAACCCCGGGGCGCGGGCGGTGATGACGAACACCCCGCGGATTGGCCACACAGGGCGGGGCGCGCAGGCCGTCTCCTAGAGGAGGGGCGGGGCAAGGGGCGGGGCGAGTGGCGGCGGATTGGCGGGCACGCCCCCTCGCCCGCGGCCGCCTCCCCGCCTCTCTCCGCCGCCTCCTCTCGCTCCCCGGTCAGAGGGCCGGAGCGAGAAGATGGCGAAGACGTACGATTATCTGTTCAAGCTGCTGCTGATCGGCGACTCGGGGGTGGGCAAGACCTGCCTCCTGTTCCGTTTCTCAGAGGACGCCTTCAACACCACCTTCATCTCAACCATCGGTGAGGGAGGGGCCGCGGCCCGGGACGCGGGGTGAGGATTGGGGGGCGGGTACGAGGGAACCGGGGCGAGGGCGGGGGCGTTTGGGAGCCCGGGAGAGGAGACCCCGGGGACTGCGGGGCGGCCGGGGCAGCGAGGGAGGGCGAAGGCGCGAGGGAGAGGGGCGGGCAGGGACGTGAGGCTGGGGGTGATGGGGGAACTTGGGGGCAAAGGAAGGGGAAGGGGAACAGAGGAACAAGGACTAGGGGTATTGAGAAAACAAGAGGGTTCCGGAGCTAACAGGGAGGGGTCTAGAGGGACAAAGTGAGGGGGACACAGGAAATCTCGTGGAGAGAGAGAAGAGGCTAGTGGATATGAAACTGGATTAAAAGGCAGGAAAGAGGAAGGAAATGTGAAGGGGGAAACGAAGGGTTGGGGGAATGAGAGGGACATGAAGTAAAGGGACAGAGGACACAAGGGACGAGAGAGGCGAGAACCAGGCGATCGGAAGGAAACTGAGGGGATTGAGTGATCAGGAGGTAAGGACTGAGGGGACACGGGCCACAAGAGGTCTGGACAGAGATGCCGGAGCAGGGGGAGAAGAAAATTGCAGGTGGGAGAAGAGTTCAGAGGACCAGAGGGCAGAATGAGGATACTTGGTGGAGAAAGTAAAGAAGAGCTGGGCGTGAGATAGAAAGGGAAAGAGGAAGCAGCCTATGTAGTAAAGAGATGTTGAGCGGAGAAGACAGAGACGATGGAAAAAGGGAGAGGAAATGGAAAGTAGTGGGGTGAAGGACTTGCTCCAGTAACTGGGAGCGCTGGTTACCATTTCTTCATTACTTCCTCTGGATCAAATGCAGAAGAAAGCAAAAAGTGACTAATAATGGAAATGTGTCTATGCACTATTAATTTGTTCCATGAGTGTTAATGTATGTTAAGAGAGTTGGTGACTTTTGGGAATGATGTGGTCAGGAAAATACAGTTTACCCCTTTACTACCTTGAGAAGCAACACTTCTCAATATTTTAAGTTTTAGGGCTTGAATGTTTAATACCGTAGCCAAGGAACTGATCTTACATCCTTCCTGCATCCCCGTATATTTTGCTTTGGTTCTAATTACTACTTATTAAATGAATCACAACATGTGATATACTTCCCAATTACTTCCAATTGATTCAAGAGTTTTTTTCTGGTCTGGGCTGGGAGCTGTCCTTCCTACATTTGTACTGGAAGACATTGTGTTCAGGTAACAAGATTTCTAACTTACCATAAACTGTAGAGCCAAAGCTGATTTTAAGCTACCTTATAAGTGACCTTAACATCATTTCCCTTGTTAAATAGTTGCAGTTAATTAAGTACCTTAAGAATCTCAGCTTTTGGTTGTCTGGGTGATGTTTCTGCTGCTAATAGTAGGTTATTTAGGCATCTTTCAAATGATTCTTACAGCAGGTTTTACCATGACTTTCTGGGTTGGGAAATAATAGGGAGCTAGTGCTTTGGTACTAAGTGTGTTTAAATGTTTCTGTATTTTAAGGATAATTTATCTTTTTGTAAAAAAAAGAATATTTGAGTATAGAGCACTCTTCAAGTATTAGAAAAGGTTATGGTTTGTTTGTTTGTTCTGGCCTCTTTCATACAGATTGGATGATCTAAAACCTCCTGGGTGTTATGATGTCTGGGCTTAGGGAAGTTTGAGTTGCAAGTTCTTGGCAGTCTGTCTTGAGTGGGACATTTTCTTTTCTGAGGAAGCAGATTTTAAATGTCATCTCTCAAGTATATTCCTAAAAGATTTGGTGGGAGCTGGTACAGCAACTAAAGGGCATTAATTTTTGACACTGGTACTAACTTCAAAACCTTGGCTAACTCTTCTTTGTTGTTGACTGCATACTGATGTGCAGATGGTAAAGGATGATGTCTAACAAGTTGAGTGGGTGGCCTTTTGTCCATTCTATACATGACCCTCCCAGAAGTATCTCCTGCCTGGAAAGTGTGTGAATGTCGCTCTTGCTGTCTCTCTTAAGCTCCTTGAATGACTTTTGCTTGTTTGTTCTTTTTTATAAGTTTTCTCTTTTTCCCTTAATTTTTGTCCCACATTTCATGTAAGGTTTTTGCTTCCTTTTAAAATAGTAGCTCTTAAAAATGACTTTTCATTCTGAAAGGTTAGAATCTTTCTTGAGTGGATCTTTAAAAAATGATTGAAATGAGGTTGTTTGGAGGGTTGCAGCTATTAAGGCATGAAAACCAGTGTCCTGAAACCATTTAGAACAGGTGGTAGACATTAAAGGGGGGGTGAATCTCATGTGCAGTCTTAGTCTTTATATTTTCTGTGTGGTGTCTGTGGTAAAAAGAGGCTGTGAGCTGTGTCTTCAGTTGATGTGGAGGAGGGGAAATCCCATGCCTCTTATTTAGCCCCAGAGCTCCAACAGGAAGTGGTAGCACACTGCCTTCAAACAGCAAAAGAATTTATGTACCTGAAACCTAATGCTTTGCAATTGAAATTAAGCTGGGAAAATAAGATGAATGTTAAGACCATACTAGTGAAAAGTTCCACAGACTATTTACTGACGACAAACATAGAGTTAGGGTGTTCACATCTCTAACAGCCACTCCCCCTAAGCCCCTCAGCCCATCCTCAGGTGATCTGAAAGTGTTGAGGTGACAGTTGGTGGTCCATCTTCTCCCTAGTCAAAACTGTTTCTTGAAGTACCTAGGTGTGTAAGTTCCTGGGCTCTTCTGACTGGGTTTTGTCAAGGTCTGCCACAGCGTAGCTGATGAAACTTGATAAGCTCTACTTCACGGAAAAAATCCATTTCTTAATGCTTGGGGTTTGTGTGTGTGTGTGTGTGTGTGTGTTTTGGTAGATATGTGTCGTGTCAGTTTCTTCCCATGAAGACACATTTTAAGTCTTAGTTTTGCTTTGTCAAGGTTTTAGTAGTTTTTTAAAAATGTGAATCTGCCATCTTTACACACTGTTTTGAGAGGGATTCTGTCATCGTAGAAGAAAGGAGACAATTAGTCGTTTTGATTCCAGATATAGTTGTCTCACAGATACTTTGTTCTTCTCACTTCTCTAAGGTCTTGTTATCTTCTCTGATGTCCTGGGCCCCCTCAATTCCTTTCTGTTCTTTGGGGTGGTAGAAGGTAGATTTTCTTTCATCTAACTTACTGGGGATTTTCCAGTGTATCAGTCACATTATATTTGTTAACTGTGGAGCAAGGATGTTTTTATCCATTTGAAATTATTGGCTCAGCGTAGGACCAACTAGTCTTTTGGTTCAAATGTTTGAAAATTGAAAATTTTTTGAGTGGCTTCAAAAAAAATCCTTATATAATCATAATTTTTTGTTTGTTTGTTTTTGAGGTAGGGTCCCACTTTGTTGCCTGGTCTAGAGTGCAGTGGTGTCATCATAGCTCACTGCAACCTCAAACTCTCAGGCTCAGATGATCTTCCTGCCACAGCCTCCAGAGTAGCTGGGACTATAGGTGCATGCTAGCATGGCTGGCTAATTTTTCTATTTTTTCTATAGATGGGATCTTGCTCTGTTGCTCAGGCTGGTCTCAAACTCCTGGCCTCAAGCAGTCCTCCCACCTTGGCCTCCCAAAGTGTTAAAATTACAGACATGAGCCACCATGCCCAGCCCATATTCATAATTAACATTTAATTAAATGCTATAAAATGTAACAAATGTAATAAAATGTAATAACTAGGAATGGTAACACAGTTATCTATATATTATATTCCTATGGGATGTAAATGCATTTCAATATTGATACAAGGGCATACCAATATATATTTTTTTTTTTTGAGACAGAGTTTCACCCTGTTGCCTGGGCTACAGTGCCATGGTGTCAGCCTAGCTCACAACAACCTCAAACTCCTGGGCTCAAGCGATCTTCCTGCCTCAGCCTCCTGAGTAGCTGGGACTACAGGCACGCACCACCATTCCCGGCTAATTTTTTATATATATATATTTTTTTTTTAGTTGGCCAATTAATTTCTTTCTATTTTTAGTAGAGACAGGGTCTTGCTCTTGCTCAGGCTGGTTTCGAACTCCTGACCTTGAGCGGCGATACACCCGCCTCGGCCTCCCAGAGTGCTAGGATTACAAGCGTGAGCCACTGTGCCCAGCCAAACAAATATCTTGAAATAGCCCTGTACTGAACAAGGTGCTGGTTGAACAAAAAGAGATAGTCCAGCTGTGACCTCTAACAGGACAATCTGAACTTCTTCCCTTTGCCATCTCTCCCCTGCCCTGCCCCCTCTTCCTGTTAGGTATTTCCTGAGTGGTTTCATTATTTAGTATAGTCATAGTTTAACAGCACAAAGAGTCTTAGAAATTATCTATCTTATTCCCTGTGCCAGTTTTATAAATGAGAAAATGAAGGTTTATTTGACACCCTCAAAATCACACAGCTGATTGTAGCAGATCCTCTTGTGAAATCTCAAATCCAAGTCTGTGTCACTTTTCACAATTGAGCTGCTGCTATTTCTGATTGATAGGATCATTTCAATAAATTCAAGTCACCACCTTTTCCGGGAAGGAATTAGATTTTGCACATATGTCTTTATGTGAGGAAGTTAAGATATTTTCACTTTGGTTAGCCAAGTCTGTTCAGGGAAATAGTAAATGTTAATACAATGACTCAGAGTCCTATTGGAGTTTATGCTGAGACAACTCTCAGCACAGAGCTGTCCTTTGCCCTTTCCTTCTGTGTCTGTAGTTTCAGGTTAGGATATCAAAGTTCATACATCCTGTCATTAAAATTTCTTCCTCGTACAAGACAACTAATGAAATCATATTAGTAGTGACATATTGGTAATTGTTACAGCTTAGGCTCATCAGAGCACTTTTAGATGTTTTATTGTGTAGCATTGCATATTTTTCTTAGTTTCGCTTTCCTTAAAATCAAAGGTTAGCCCATGGACCAGCTGTAGCTTGCAGCCTGTTTTTGTGCAGTTCACAGGCTAAGAATGGTTTTCACATTTTTAAAAAGCTTATTAAAAAATAAAACAAAACAACAAAGAATATGCAACAGAGACCATATGTGTCCCACAAAACTTAAAAATATGTACTAACTGGTCCTTTGTAGGAAAAGTTTGCTGACCCTTGCTTAAAATTAAAAACTGTTTTTGGTTGGTAGTATTTCAAAGCTTTTATCAAGACTTATTGACTGAAAAACAAACTTTGTCATATTTACATTTTTATCCAAGATGATATCAACATTTGGCAGAGCATAATCCAGATATGTAGAGCAAGTTGATTTTCATTTTCATAGTTGTTTTCCTTGGTTTCAACTTTTCAAACAAAAATATGCAAGGAACATGCAAGTTCAAGTTGAACGTTTTGTACGTAAAGCTTTATTTTAATGTCATTGTGTTCTTTCAAAGCTGTCAGTAGACTTCCCATCTAAGCGATAGCTTGGATAACAAGACTAGCTTATAAAAAGTAGAATTAAATACTTGCTCATAAAGGGTTAAACTCATCTCCTCAAAAAGTGTCCTAGTGAATAAAAAAACCTTTCTACAAATTAAGGCTGGGTGTGGGGAAACTGAGTCTTGGTTACAAATGCGGATTTGTCTACTTTAATGAAGAGCTTCACCAGCTGTTCTGCAGGCAGCAAGTCAGGGAGGAGGTTCTCTTGGCAACAGCAGCAAGATTGTTTGGATCCACTGAGAAAGCTGGAGAGAAATAGGTTTGGATATTGTTTTACAGGGAAATAAGTCTAGTCTTTGAAGACAAGGAAAAATTTACCCGTTGATTTTTGAATCGAAGCTGATGACTGAATCTCTGAAAAGCACCATTGAGCCCTAAAGTGGAAGACCAGGGACCTGCTGGCATGGCCCGAGGCTCGCTCTAGTGTAGGTCTGTCTACCTGCCTGCGCTCAGCTCTCTTCTGGGGATCAGCTCTCCTGTGTGTTAGAATTCTTACTTGGGAAAATTTTGTAGGAAAGAGTTTTCATAGCAGGATGAGAAGACGGTTGGGGTAGGAATGGGGAAAAAGATTTTAGGTGGCCAGTAATGTCGTAGAATATATCACTGAGCTTCTGAAATGCAAGTAGCCATGGAATCATAAAAAGGGAAATTCAGGGTAAGATTATATATAGACTGTTACTACCTAGGTCAGGGATTGCAAACTCACATGGGTCAGGTTGGAACCATGAGTAGGGAGAGTGGGCCTAGAATGGGAGTTGGTATGCAGTAGGCAAACCAGACAGTATATTTGTTTCCTAAGAGAATGGCTGTTTTTCAGCTGTAGCTTTACTATTGCCATGCTGGAAAATCATCATATATTTCGAGATTTGCTGAAAATTTCTTGTAAAAACCCAAAATTATTGGGAATTCATAAAAAACAAAACAAACAAGAAACAGTGTGAGGGCCATTACAGTAAGAGCCAAATAGATGTCTGTGGGCTAGATGAGGTTTGTAAGCCATCAGTTTGCAAAGCAGGCTTGATGGTCAAGGGTGTTACAGTACTGTAAAATGGATCCTTTATCAGAGCTGGGATTTCCACAAAAAAGCCTTAAATTATTTTCATTTTCCAAGCAGATGAAGTGGACTGGTTCATGTTTGGCGTTAGGGATATAGCATGTTGAATTAAGAGAAATGGACATCTGCTACTCCTAGCTTTGTGGTCTTTGGTGAATCGGGTATCCTAGGACCTTAGTTTCTTTAGCTATAACGGAGTGTAATGATACTGAACCTGCCTTTGAGGGTTGCTGTTAGTTCCCTAAGGCCGGAATCAAGTCTTATTCACCTTTTAAATCTCCAAGTCCTATATTAAATGACTACTCAACTGGATGAAATAGATGGATGAATTGTGAAAACACTATATGAGCCGTAAAGCATTGCATGAATTTGTTATTATCTTTCATGTTATTATAGAATTACATGATATCTGAGTTAAGATTAAAAGTGTTTAATTTGAATTCTTAACACAAAAATAGTACTTCCCTTAGGACAAAACACTGTATATCTTTCTGTAATCAGTTTTAAAAGGTTGTTTTAGAATATCAAAAATATTTCACTCATCTTTCAGTCTCCATAATAATCTGTTTTAACACCCTGCTTCCAACCCCCTACTAACATAAATACCAAATAGAAAATGAGTGAAATCACTGGGTTTGCATTGGAAGAGCCATTTCAGCTTTGTCTCTGCCCATTAGCTTCAAACAATGCAACAGATGCCTGTTAACAGTTTCAGGCCCATTTTTAATTAGCAGATGGAGCTGTATTTGTGTCTGTGTTCTGCCCGGCACTCGTTTGACTGACAGGGTAGTGAGTGGATTGGAGCCGAACTGGGCATTTGGGTTGAATAAAGCCAAATTCTATTTTTTAAAAGATGTATGTAAACATTTTTATATAGACCACTTGTGTAACTCACTGGAACAGCATATGTGTAGATGGAAACTAATGTTTATGGTTATGTTTTCTCCCCTTACTACAGAAGAAAATTACCACTTTATAGTTTAAAAGGATGGTTTTACTGTAGTCTTGAAACTGTCACAAAGTGGCTTTCTTTAAAGAACCAATATTTTGGCATGGTATGTTGAGGAATACACAAAGCTCAGATGAAAAATGCCCATAACTGACGCTTGGTAGTAGTTACTTGGAAGGCTGTGTTCTGTAGCATTCTGAGGTCCTATCTGAGCTCAGCAAGACTGAGAGCTGTGCTGGATTCCTGATGTCTGCCATGGACAGTGCCAGGGAGAGGGAGGGTGGCAACTTCCTACACAAATGCTGTTTTCTAAAGTGAATAGGTAGCTGTTTACTGTCTAACATGTTATGGCTACATTTCAGTATTAATGATATTATTAGTGAATAATTATTGAGTACATTGTGTCTGTAGATATGTCCTTTTCTTATGTCCAGTTTTGTGTTTTGGGGTTTTTTCTTATTTTGAGTTGAATTAATAAGAACCTGAAAGCCCCCCACCTCCCACCCACTTAGCATCCCTTCTCACTCCTCCTGTGGACACATACAAAAAGAAAAAAAAAAAAAGAACCTGAAAGGAAGTAGATATTGGATTGTCTTTCTCAGGACTTCCTTTGGGAAGCCAAATAAAGTGGTGGAAACAGTTCTCCATAGCAGCCCTGTTAGCTCTGAAGTATTTTCTTACTGTTCTACCTGTAGCATTTAGTCTCAGTTTAATTAGGTGCTTTGGTAATTTACCTGTTGCTGAACCTTTGGATATTTTCCAGGGAGCTCTCATCTTCCCCAGCCCAGAATTTCAATTCTTGGCTCCTTGGCTAAATGCTGAAGCTCTGCATGTTATTATGTTCATCAAATTTAGGCTTGCTGTCACTAAGGTAGTCGGGACAACAGTGGTACTTGTAGTCTCGTGACAGCACTGCAGGATTTCAAAGCACTTTGTAAAAGCTGGGTTAGGTATGAATCCCACCTCATCATGGTAAAACCAACCACAGAGCTATTAAGCAATGTGCAGTATTGCACAGTCTCGTGCTGGCAAAGCTGGGCCTGGCATAGCTTCCCACGTCACATTATAATTTTGCATATTTTGACAAAGAACTTGGCAGTAATTATTATACTAAATCATAGATATTTTCCTGATGTATAAGGTTGAAGGACAAACTCTGAAGATGTATAATCAAGTTCTGATGTGAAATATAGGGTGATCTATTTAAAAGTCGAATTGTAAGTTTGTTTTTTATGCAATATTTCTTTATCTGGAATAGGTATTGCAAAATACTATATAATGTCCTCATACACACGGAGGCACAAATACACAAAATCCATTACGAGGAAAAAGAGTTTGAATTGTGAGATGTCAATGACTAACCCTACTGTAACTTGTTTTATTGCTTATGAATTTGTATGCGATAGCTGTTTGTGGTTTTCTACAAGGAACTTTTTTACTTTTCCTCTTCTAAAGATCTCTGAATAAAATCTTCATACAGCATGGAAAACAATTCTTTATTGAGAGTTAACTGTTCCATTTTTGGAATGAGTCAGACCGCTTTCTCATTTGACTGCCCATGAGCACCTCACTCATACCAAGATTTGGGGAGAGAAGATTGGGTTGGGAAGAAAGGATTGGGTTGGGAAGAAAAGAATGAAAACATCCTCCCCCCACCCCCATCAGTTTCTTTGGCTACTTGTTCAGTCTCTTGCTTTTGTCAGCAGTTGGAGTGAACTGAGTTAGAATGAGTTGAAATAACTGCACAAAATAGTTTGAGAATTAATAGTGACCTTTGACCGCTATTTCTCTCTATATTATTTAGAACTTCAGATAATAAGAAATTGGTGCTTGTCTCAGTCACAGCCAGTAATGAACAGTGATGCACAGACCAGGGTGCTGTCCACAAACAAAATCATTTGAGTTACTGCATTTCCTATTTTATCAATGTATGTACATAGTTTTGAAACTATGAAAAATTTGGGGGAAAGCTGAAATAATTTCTTTTATATACACAAAATTTCATTATAATTAAGTTTAAAAACATGCATATATAATATTAGCAGAGGTATGTCTCTGTCTTGGCCCTTCAGCCTTCAATTGAGAAACACCATTACATTTTCAACTTATGCTGTGAGCTCATTGTACAATTCATCACATTTTTTGTTAAAACAATCTTTCAATTATTGTAAAATAAAGTATGTAGCATACTATGAAAACAGTTGTTGCATGTTTCCAATCACTAGTGGCACAAGCCCTGCCCAGAGACATAAGACTGGCCTGTTTTCTCATGATGAAAGGCGAGTGCAGGCTTCGATGGTCTTCAGACTCTCTTCTGGCTGCGGTGTTCTGTGAGTCTATGAAATCAGTGTCTATAAAGAAAAAGGGTTTGTCTTTTTTGTTCTGTTAATGATTGTGGGCTAGGGTTCTTTGCACCGGTGGACACTAGTATTTTGATGACGTGGAGACAGAAGGAAGAAGTAGTAGCATTAGTTAATTCAAACAAGCCTGTGTTAATCTTGTAAATTGATTAAAATTTTTGTTGTACTAAAGAGACTGCCTAATGTTTTTGAATACTGTCCTTAAAAATGCTTTGGTTTGAGTAATAAAGCTAAATGTCATCAAAAAAATAACTACTTGGAAGTTGTAAAAATATTTCTTTGAGAAGAGATGCATAAAGCATTTTCAAATATTCTCATTTTCTTCCCACAAAACATGGTGAAGTAGATGAAAAATAATTTAAAGTAATAGGAAGCCTTTTGCTGGTGCTAAATTTCCATTTGACAGATGATAGGCCTGAGGCCCAGAGGTGCCACAATTGCCCGAGGTCACATGGAACCTGACATTGAACGTCATATTCTGATTTCAAGTCTTTTTTCTCTTACACCTCATCTGCCTTTAATTCTTTTGCCATGAAAAGACACTGATGGTTTAGCATACAGTCTAGACATAGTCATCATTTTGGGCCATCATGTTTCTGGCCCTTGATTAGCCATTTGCTTTTGGCTTAAAAAGGAGTGCAGCTGGGGGTGGGGTGAGATTTGAACTAGTTCTCCAAGAACCCCTTTCCTCCTTGCCTATGTAGTTGTGTGGGGGAACCGTAGTGATTAGTCAGTCAACTACTCATGCCAAACATTGACATTATCATTTTCACTAAATTGACTCATTCAGTCAATAACATTTTTTTAGTCTGCAAAATTTTGAAAGGGGATACAGTTGAGTATCCAGGCAATTTTAACATAGTGATGAAAAGGACTACAAAGGGATAAATATAAAATGTTACAAAAACACGCAGAGGAGAGGTTGGAGAAAGCTTCTAGGAGGGAATTGTATCTCAGCTCAAATCAGAACCCAAGGGGGGAATTAGTTGGGTAGAATGAAAGAGTAAGGAGGGAGGGCTCTCCAGGCAAAGCGCTCCTGCAGATGGGAGAGACAGCACAGCCCTCTGGAGGACCTCAGATGTCCTGTTTGGCTGAAGCCTCAGGTGAAGGTGGGGGATGTGACAAGAAGTGAAGTTGAAGGGTAATTAGAGAGCAGACTGTGAAGGGCATCTAAACCTTGTTCAAGAGTCTGGACTTTATGCTGGGAGCAGTAGGGAGCCACTGAAGGATCTTAAATGGAGAGACAAGTAGTTTAGAAACAACATTAGGCCAGGTGCAGTGGCTCAAGCTTGTAATACTAGCACTTTGGGAGACTGACCTTGCTTGAGGTCAGGAGCTTGAGACGAGCCTGAGCAAGAGCAAGACCCCATCTCTACCAAAAAATAGAAAAAATCAGCCAGGCATGGTGGTACGTGTCTGTAGTCTCAGCTACTTGGGAGGCTGAGGCAGGAGGATCACTTGATCCCAGGACTTTGAGGTTGTGTGAGCTATGATCATGCCACTGCCTTCATGCCCAGGCAATAAAGTACAAAGTGAACCCCTGTCTCTAAAAACAAACAAACAAAAAACCCTCTCAAAGTAAGAAAACATCAATTGCCCCTTCCCTGCACTTACACTTTTACAAATTACTTTCATTTACATTACTTTATGTAAACTCCTCAATAATCATAAAGTGAAAGGAGATTATCTAAAGCTTGAGAAGGCAGTTGATTTAATCAAGCAAGTAAGTAGGTGGAGGAGCCAAGATACAAGCCCCCCACTTCAGTTCTGGACAGTACTCTGTCCACGACAACCTGCTCCTCTCAGAATGGGGGCTGGAGTTTTCCACAGGACTCAGTGGGTTGGACAGTTAGCCATACGACCAGTCCCTTTCAGTGGTCTGTAAGAACTGTTTAAACTGACGAACAAACCCTTGAGAAGTGTGTTGAGTGGGGAGATGAAATCAGCCTCTCCTTGGACAAGCCCCAGTGATAGCTAATGCAAACATGCATTGAATTGCCCGTTGGCCCCAGGAGGTCAGTGGACTTGTGGTTTCGGGTTGTCTCCTGGCCTCTAACCCAGTCCCTTAGGAAGCAATCAAATATGTGCACAGCAGAACAGGGGCAGGAGGGAACGGAGTTTAATTAAAAATCTGACTCTTGTGAGAAAGAAACTAATTATATCAGAAATCTCAGCATTGTCTCTCCACATGGGGCAGTTGGTTTGTTATGATTTTATGTTTTTGGCCTTATATGTAATGTATTAGGAACAGCTACCTTAATTGTGAGTGTCCTTCCTTTGACAAGTTAAGTTTAAACTTCATGCTAGCCTGTTTTTTTTTTTTCTTTTTTGAGGGTGAAATTATATCTACTGTAGCTTTTGTTTGTGAAAACCCTGTTTAGCAGTTTTCCTTGGAGACACAGTGGCATTGTAGACTAGACTAACACCTGATTTGTTTGTTAACGCTAAGTCTCCATAATGCCACTGCAAGCCAGAAAGCAGAGAAGCCAGAGAAGCAAAACCTGATGTAAGGAAATCCACTTGCTAAAACGCATGAACTGGCCTCATAGGGAAGTCTCTGAGCCCTCACTTAGCCTTTGTATTCTCGATTTATATGGCGGTCATTGGTTTCTCTCTGCTCTTAAAAGATTAGAAGCAGGGCTGAGGGCCTCCTAGAGGCAGGCTACCAGCATCTGACAGGAACAAGTGGTAGTGTGGTATTGTGGAAATGACATTCGTTATATGACCTCAGGCGAGTCAACAGTAAACTTCCTGGGCTTCTGTTTCTTCTTGTGTAAAAAGGGAATGTTGTGCTTAAATACACTCTAAAGTCCCTTTTAAAACTCTGACCCCAAGTTATAACCAGTGGACTCACTGAGAAAATGGAAAAAGTAGACGTAAGAACTCAAAATAATGGTGTAGATAAAAGAACTTGGCTTTTCAGACAGAAACTCCGAAGTTCAAATCCTGATTCTACTATTATTCGAGAGCCTTGGGCAAATTATTTAACCATTTCCTTTATTGTTAAAAGAAGGATAGTAACTCCCTTGCAGGATTTTTTTTTTAATTTTGAGAATTAAATGCATTATTATTTGTATAATATTTTCAGCACATGGGAAGCACCAAAAAAAGGTATGTTTGTGTGCGAATGTGCATGAATGAAATGAGTCCCCAGTTCACTGAGGGTAGGTCCAGAAGCTATAAGAACCTTGGTAATCCTTGGGGGCTTCAGTGTTATAGCACTTGCTTTTTTTTCTTTTTCTTTTTCTTTTTCTTTTTTTCTTTTTGAGACAGAGTCTCACTTAGTCACCCGGGCCAGAGTGCAGTGGTATCATCATAGCTCACTGCAGCCTCAAACTCCTGGGCTCGAGTGATCCTTCTGCTTCAGCCTCCCGAGTAGCTGGGACTACAGGTGCATGCCATTGCACGTGGCCAATTTTTCTACTTTTTGTAGAGATGGGATCTCACTCTTGCTCAGGCTAGTCTGGAACTCCTGACCTCAAGCAATCTTCCCACCTCATCCTCCCAGAGTACTAGGATTACAGGTGTAAGCCAGCACTTGCTTTTAATAAGAGCTAATATTTATTGAGTCCTTACTGTATACCAAGTACTATTCTAGGCATTAACATTATTCATGGATTGACCCATTTCATTCTCACAGCAGCATCTTAATTGTGTTTTGTTATTATCCCCATTTTCCAAATGAGCTAATTGAGGCACAGAATGGTTAAATAACTTCTCAATGTCATATAGCTAGTAAATTGGGAATCAGACTCGATTTGAACCTGGGCACTATGGTTCCACAGTCTGTGTTTTTAACCACCGTGTTTTTTCCTGCCCCAACGGTGACTCAGAAATTTTTTTTTTTTTTAAAGTTTCATTATCTTCAGGAAGACTGTATGGTCTAGGGTGAACCGTAGGCCACTCCTTACTGACCTCACCAAGTTCTTTAGCCAGCTTGGTCTCAGATCCTCTTCACTGCAGAGGATTGTTGTGAGGCAGTTTAATGCAGAAATGTAGTGAAGCATTTAGCACAGGGTCTAGCACACAGTCAGGCTCAGTAAACAGTGAGGGTTTATATATTATACAGGTAACTTAAGAGGGACCTGTTAGAATGAGTTTCATAAAAAATGTGAATGGGAACATTTTGGTTACTTAATGGGATATGCTTCAGTTTTCTAGAAAATTAGTTCTTAAGAAAGTTTAGGACTGCATGTGTTTTATAAGGCTAGAATTAGAAATATTTATCTTTAAATAGGTGATTGTCCATTATATCAGCTGGAATAAAGAGGTAAGAAGGCGTTGAAAAGTAGCCCTTGACCTTAGGTGCAGCATGTCAGTGTAACAAAAGAAGCAAGTTCTTCTTGGCCTTCCAACTTCTGCATACTCTTGGGGCATCTTGAATTCCTACTTTGGGTGAAAACATAAACAAGAAACAGTGTAGAATGCCCTGTCTAGAAGGGACAAATGTTTCAATTTAAATATTCTAGCTCAATGCCCTCTGTTAGGGCCCTGAATTTTAAGTGCAGTGAGTTTCTGAGTGAAGTCTCCTGAATTTTAATGAGTTTGTCTGCATACATGAATTTGAACAATACATTAAATCTTGAAACACCATAGCTGATTTTAATGGAGTAAATTACCCAACTTGAAAGTTAATTAATAGGTTTTTCTTTACTTATCAAGATGATGATACTTTAATCTCAAAAAATTCATTAATCATACTTTTACAATATCAATATATGCTATTAATTTCTTTTCAATCATTAAACTGTCTCACCAAGAAAATTAGGAAAATTAATGTGTCAATGTGAGCATAAAACATGATTTTTTCCTGTTTAACACTTTTTCCCCTTGTGATGTTTAGTACATAATGATTACATGTACCTGGTAGGCATAAAGCCCAAATTGGATTTGGTTTCCGTACAGTACTTGCTTCGGACCAGGAAGGTGAGGTGAGAGCTTTAAAAGTGTTTTTAAACATAGCAGAAATATATATGCAAGGATGGTACCAAAGTTGGTAGGGACAAGGTCGTGTAGGGCCTCCAGGGCAGTGTAAGAAGGATAGATTTTCTTCTGACTGTGATTGAAAGGATTACATGCAGGGAAGTGACACATTTGATTTATAATTTTAAAAGCTGCAGTGGTTTTAAGAGAGTTCATTTTGGAGTTTAATGGCATTGAAAAATAATGCCATGGGACTCTCTGGTCCAGTCCACTCCCTAAAAGTTTGATATATCCAGAGAAGTATCTTGTTAAAAACGTTCAGGTAGAGAGAGTTTTACTTTCTAATGAAGCATAAAGATATGTGATGGCAAGTGCAGTTAATGGGCAGTACCAAGCAATGACGTGCCAAAATGGTAGAAAGAACAGGACCTGTCACACCTGAGTGGAACCTCCTAAAGGACAGGAGCTGTGACTTGCCTCTTCAGAGTGCATTTATCTGATGCTCAGGCACACAGTACTTCTTTGTGGAAATTGAACTAACACCATATATTTCCTTCTGAGGAGTGGCTCTTGGGCTCCTGCAATAGTGATATCTCATCCACTAACACTTATGTGAGCTTCAAAAGATGTGTAATTATCACCTATTATTGCTTATGATCTTTTCTGGATGTGAGAGCAATAAAATCAACCTGTTTATTTTTTTACCCGGAGTATTTATCTCTAGTAATAAATGTCTGCTTACTTCATTTATGTGTGTGCATAGATGCACTGTTCCTGGCACATAGAAGGCCCTCAGTACATGTATGTTGAGTGATTATACACTTGACAGCTGATGGTAATCTTTCTAAGTCCCAGCTGTTGATATCTCACTGAAATCACAGCAAATGACTCCCCTCTCCTCTCATTTTACTGGAAAGACTCCCTACCCGCTAACAAGTCCTTGCTCAACATCCTTTCTTACCATCTCTAATTTCTGGGTATTTTCACCTTCCCTCATTTTCTTTGCCCTTCTCTCCGAGGAGCCAGTGCTAACCTGTTGGTTGATGTTCTTGGTGTAATACCTTCCCATTCTCCTGGGAGCCAGCTGTAGCAATCATTCCCTTCCTCTCCTACGTCTTCTGACTTCTCTATCTCATTCTCTACTGGCCCTTTCTGTTCTGCTTTCAACCTTGTTGAAATCATCCCCATTCTAATAAGGAGATCCTATAAACTCACTACTTAAGTCACCTACCTCCCCATCTCCATTCCTTTGTTGTTTAACTTCTTGAAAGAGAAAAGTCTTGTCACCTGTACACTTTTCTACCATCTCGTCACTCATTAACCCCTCAAAATCCTGCGGCAGCCCCTTCAAAACTGCACTCAGGTCATCATGGCCACCTCATTGAACAACAGTCCAGTGGCCCTTTCTCAGTCTTCATCTTCCTTGGTTTCCCTGCAGCATTTGGCACTGTTTATTATCTGCTCCTTGAAACTCGTTCTTCATCAGCTTCCAGGAATTGTCTGCTCCAATATACTTCCTACTCTTCTAATTGTGCCTTCTGTTTCCATTGGTAGTCTCATTTTGCCTTTTAATGAAAGTCATTTCCTGGTGTCTGTTCTCTGTTTTCCTTTTTTCCCTTTTGGAAATTACGCACTTTAATACAATTTGTAATTACACCCATCTGTGTGATTATTGCATTAATGCCTGTCTCTCCTGCCAGATTGTAAACTCCATGAGTGCAGGTACCAGGTCTGTTGTGGTTCTTCACTGTGTCCCTAGCCCCTAGAACAGTGCTTGGCATGTAGTAAGCAATTAGAAATCCCCAAGAGGTGATGGAGGTAAGCTTGTCCCCTTCCACATATGACACCCCAACTTTCTATCTCATTATATCCCCAGCCTCTCTGACTCCTCCATCCCACCCCACAGTGAATTCATTCCTCTTATCTGGTACCTTTCATGCTTTTTCATGTATCTGTTAACACTGCCATAATTTTTTTTTCAGTTGTCTAGGCTCAAAACTTGGAAGTCATCTTTGACTCTCTCCTTTTCCTCAATCCCTACATACACTTTGTTGTCAAGTCCTTTTTATTCTTTCTTCTACCACCCCAGTTTAGGCCTCAACACCTCTCACCTGGACTTTGCAATGTCCTTTTAAGTGGCCTGTGCACTTCCAGTCTCACTCGGGCAGATCTCCCCTCACCCCATTCCATCCTACACGCTTCGAGCAAATTAGTTTTAGAGCATAGCTCTGATTATCATATTAATCCCTTACCCCTCCTCTTCCAAGTTTTATTTTTTACTTTGCCCAGTTGAATACATCATCCTCAGCCTATTGCTCCAAACTCCCCCTAGTGCGGCTTCAGCTGTGTCTCCTTCTGTTCCTTACAGGAGTCCTAAACTCTAACCCAGGGCCCCTAAAACCTGTGATGAGCGGGCTGTGGCCACCTTTTCACCTGATCAGTGTAAGGTTACTAGTGGCCCTTACATGAGGAAAAAAAATGCCATTTTGAAGTCTCTAATGTGCTTCCTGCATTTTTGGAATTAAAATGCTCCTTATAAAATGCTGGTTATAATGGCTATTATTTATCTCACTAGCATTTGCAAAATAAAAAACTATTATAATGGATTTCTTGCTGTTTTGTTTCTCTGAGGGAAAAATGGGCTATTTCCATTTCAGTTTTTGCCCTAAGAAAATTTTATGGAATACACAGTTCCTAGCTTCCAATTTCTTTCATTCTCCCTACCACCACCTATTCCCCCGCACCCCCCCCCGGCAATTTTACTAATTCATGAAATTAAAAAGTCTAGGAATCACTGCTGTACCCAGAATGAGGGGTGGGTTCCAGGAACACACCTCATTTCTGCCTTTTGACATCCCACCTGTCTTTCCTGATACTTCTCATGCATCACTTTCTTTATGAGGCTGTATCGTAGTCTTCCACCTCCTCACCTCTCCCACCTCCCCTGCTCCAAGATGCTTTCTCTTTCCTCAGGGGTACTTTGTATCCTGTAGTACATATCCTTTTAAGACTTTCATTAAAAGGCAAAATGAGACTACCAATGGAAACAGAAGGCACAATTAGAAGAGTAGGAAGTATATTGGATTTGGCCTTTTGCATGGCATTTACCATGTTTTTCCTATGTTATAAGTGGAACTATCTTCTTTCTTTACTTCTCCAACTCCCCACTCCCATGATAAATTTCTTTGGAACAGACACTTGTTTTATCTTTGTATTCTTTGCATTGCCAAACACTGTATTTGGTACATATTTGATGCTCAAGAAAACTGTCATTGAACCGAAGTTTCAGGATGATACTGATGACATAATTTGATGAAGTAAAACTCTCATTTTTGGGAGGAAGGGAACCTTTAAAGGTATACAAGCTTAGACATTTTTTTTCCTGATGATTTTGAAATTAGACTTACAGTTGCTTACTGAAACATGTTAGAAATGATTGTCCATTTATCTTTTAAAGATAAAATAGACGGCAACTCTAGGCATCTTAGAGTGGAATTCAGGCCCGCTGTGGTTGTGGTGGTGAAGTTGAGAAATCATATGTTTCATATGGCATTCTTCTGTGAAACCTTTGTTAAAAAGTTGATTTTGATTTCATTTTTACCAAAGAGGCCCTGACAATCTCCTTTTGTCCCCAGGTAATAGGCTACAATTTCTTTGCCTCTGGCCCTCTCTAGAGCTGTCAGTGCCCTGAGAACATTGGCCTGATCTAGACAATGAGGCTTTCTCTGTGTCTTGGAGAAAGCCATCTTTGTGCTGCGTATGGGGCTGTCACTTTTATTCTTCATTAAAAAACGTTTTCTTAATGAATTCGATTTCACTTCTGCTTTGTCTACCTGTACTCTTTCCCCCCAAACCTTTGGTTGCTGAGTTTGAGTTGTGTAAAAGCCAACCTGGGTAGGAGTTGGGTAATGCCCCAGCTGAGCCTCCTGGTATGTGTACGAGGCGACCTTCAGTGCTGCCCGAGTACCTTCTACCTCCAGGTTCCCAACCTTCTGTGGAGCAGGTTTCAATTTCTTCCCTCCAGAGTGCTGAGATCACTTTGGACTTGGGGAGTGTGACAGGGTTTCTGACATGGAAGTCCCTGAAAGAAGTGGGAAGCATGTGCTGCTGCCTCTTCCATCTTGTCTTTTCTACTGAAAAGGGGCTGGTGGGGGGGTCATGAGTGGTGAAGGCAGTGGTGGTGGTTACAGCTGTGGGCAGCTCTTGGCCTTCTTCTAGGCTGCAGGCTGGTTTTTGTTATGAGTGACCGGTATGCAAATAGAAGATGAGAAACTGAATTGTCTCTTGAAGAGATGAAGGCTTCACATCACACCACAGGCATTTTCTAGCAGCGTGCCTCACAGTGCTAGGCGGTGTGGTTCTAATTAGCTTTGAAGAGCCAGGGCTCAACTCCACCTGTGAAAACCTCTCTTGCCAAAAAGATACCACTACACAAAGGGACCCATCAGAGCCCTTGCAGTATCAAAAGATAAAAAGCAGAAAAAGAGTTTGGAGGAGGATTCAGTGGTTTGGCATGTGGGTCTTATCTGCAAAAGCCCAAATAAAAGTGAAAGATCAACTTTGCTTTTATTAGCTTAAGTATTTTGTGTTAAAATCTCTTTTGGCTTCTATGGCTTAACTTCTCTTCTTTGACAAGGGAACAAATAATAGAATATCCTTTGTAGATCAGAAGTACAGAAATTACTGAGCTTGTGGGGAAATGCTTCACAGATGTTCCTGAAACCACAGTCATATTGAGTGAATTATTGTCCCTTTCCATGTTAGGAGGTTGGAGATTATTGTATCACTTACTGGGATGTTATAACTGTGTTCCACCCCAGACTGTATATACTCACCATAGCTCTCATTGATAGGCACGTTTAACCCTATTATTTCTTTAACTTTGCTGGTCATTTGAGTAGGGAAGAATGTTTAAGCAAGACTTCAGAGAGAGCCTCAGTTTGAAATTTTCTTTATAAATCTCCTTGGTACTGTATTTGGTAAATATTTTAAATGTATCTAATATCTTGTTAAAAGTAGAAGTGAGTGTGGTAGAGTTCAGAATTAACTTCCAGTTAAATCCAGTCATGGTTTTGGTGAGTTTTTTGCCAAGCACCATGTTTTTGTTAGTACTGTCATATGTTGGCTGACCAGTACATCTGATATCTATCATATCTGCAGGGGAAATGCCCTGCGTTGATCATTCAGCTCTTTCAGAGCCCTGTCTTCCTGCACGATGCATTGCAGTCCTTCCTTCTGAGCTGGTTTAGAAGCATCCTTGGTGCGCAGTAAGCAGAGCATGCTGAACTAGTTCACAGCAAAAAACAATGACGAAAACTTGGTATCCGGGTTGTTCTTGGATAGGTCTCCATGTTTATCATTTTTAAACATCTGGGGTTGTAAGATAAAGTTGTTAAGGGAGGGATTTCACCAGCACATTTTCTGTTTCGGTTCATGTTCATCTGTGACTCATATTTATTCCAGTCTAAGCCCATTTCGGTTGAAATTTTTTTTTTTACTAGAAAATGTCACTTTCAACAACGGAAGAGAAATTTTGACTGGGGATCAGAAGGTCAAGATATAGTAGTGATAATTTGGCATCACTTTTGATTCAAGGAAAAAAATACAGAATCCTTACAAAGAAAAGTGATGTATATATGAGTAAGAGAAAGGAAATGTCACTGCTGAGCTTTAATGTGAGAAGGGGGCGGGTTAAGGAAATTATTATAAAATTTTCATACGTGGTGGAGAGAGAGCCTCTGGACTTCCCCAAATATTTCCCTATTCCCTAAAACAGCAATAATGAGTTGCCTTGTGCTTATTCTATGAATAGAAAGACACTAGAACTCTTAAATTTGATCTTGAAAGGCCTGTCTTCATATATAATCATCCACAGATGTCTATATGTGATTATATATTCCCATAGTGAGGGAATGATAAATGTAAATGAGAACCATGATATAATTTTGCCTTGCTTGCTTGCACATTTTCAGAATATAATTAAAAGCACATGTCACTGCCAGTAGTTAACTATGAGGTTTGTGTTAGGTTTTTATAAGATTTTGGCAAAAACCTAAAGCATGTCCTCTCATGTCTAAGTCCTCCCTCCCTATTTCTCTTCCTCCTTTTCTTTCCTCCTTCCTCTGTTTCCTTTTCTTCCCTCCCTCCTCTTTGGCATCAAAAGGGAACTCTCTAAGTTCTGACTATTCTCTTTTCAAAACTAGGGGCAATTTCAACTTGTACACAGATTAAGTTAATTTTCTTATTTCTGCTTCTGTGCTGGTACTGAACATTGTAACCAAGCTATACTAGATAATTCCTTTCTTCCTTCTTCAAATAAAATCCAGTTAGGATAAAGATCTTCTAGGCACTGTTTGACTACCAAGAACAGGTAGATATGTGTGGAGGGGGGCTGTGGGGAGGGAGGCAGAGGTTAGGTTAGGGGAGCAATCATAATGTAGCATAGGTCTGTTGATGGGCGCTTAGTAAATCATGTGCCTCCGTATAGTGCCAGATGCTCTGAAAATCTACTGTGCTACATAATTTCTTGTTTAAATCTGTTTACTCTACTTACGCCTAAAACTGGAATATGTGCCTCTTTTAAATTCAGTAGGCTGTGCATTTATGACTACAGATGATACAGCTTTCATTTTAAAAATAATGCTAAAAGCTTAAGTTATAAAATTAAGTTGTAATATGGACACTAAAAAAAAAACCCCACAAACCCAAAACAAAACAATCTTTCTTCTGGTTTTGGGGAATTTTTACATGAGTTCTTTCCAACTACTTTTGTTTATGTGAGTGTTGAAACTTAAAATGAGTAAATTCCATCTTCCAAAGAATTTTCTATATTTTTCATTTATTCCCATCTCTCTATCTGCTCTCAAGAACAAAACAAAAGTGGCTTCTCTCTACCAACTTTGTAAAATGTAGAAATCTCCGGATTTAAAAATTCAAATTGATCATTCCTTTCAAGGGGCTACAGTGTGAGAGGTAAAGGATCAAAGCAGTTATCCAAGAGCTTAATTTCAGTTTGAAAAAGAATTTACCAGTGGTGTTGAATTCCTTGGAAATGGGCGTGCTCAGTTTCTAACACTTGACAGTGGATGAACCAGACCCAGGGCGGATTATTCTGCCTCCAATTTCATCAACAGTTCGTTTCTCTTTTCTTACGTAACCCTTGAGATATGAGTTTCTGCGTCTAAGAATTCATGTTTCTTATCTTTTACTCCTAACTTAAAAACTGCAAAGAAGCAAGAAAAAATATTTTCTATGGAATATACATGTAGCACTTTCGTTTATTTTTGTTGTTTATTAAGGTTTAATATTCAATTTAAAATTGAATAGGCTATCTAGAGCTCTTCTGTCCTCAGACCTCCCACCTCATTATCATAGAGTCTGCGATCTCCACAGGATTCTGTGCTTCTTTCATGTTCCAGACATAAAAGATACCTACTGTTGCTATTTGTGACCAAATACCATATTTGTCCCATGCCACCAGCTGGGGCCCTGGGAATCTGTAAGCTGAAGACATTAGTCTTGATAATTCATTCCCTCATACCTATCCCTCCCCTACTCTGCAATTTGGCCTTTGCCTTCCTCCTGCTGATCATAGGCTCAGTGTGAGGTGTGAGTACTTTTTTGTATTAGGTCTTACTCATTGATGCATTGATTTTATTTTAAAACTCACTTGTATACTTCCATTCTGCTGATTAAAATGTTTTAAAAGTTGTCTTGGAATTTTTTACTTAACTGCTTGGTTTTCAAAGATATTAAGTGAAAAACTACCTTCTGATCAATATCAAGTTTGTAGGGAATAGGAAGTAGTTTTTATGCTTATGTAAATATTTAGGTGATCTAATACTGTAACTTTGTCATATTTCTTTGTAGTCTTTTAAGGAATTGAGAGTCCCAATGTAATATACTTTGCTACTTGTAAAATGGACTATCAAAAGGAAAGTTCTTTCTAGTTTATTTTGAAAAATGACCTAGGTCCTCATAATTTTCATTTTTATTAATTTCATCCAGTCTTATAATAGTCAATTCAATCTTATTTTCACAACCCTTTATTTTTTATGGAAAGTTGAAGTGGAAATTGGCAGAAGATACAAAGGAAAGAGGAACCATATTATATTTGCCCTTAAAAATTTACCGTATCCAAGAGTCCATATGAAAGTCAGCATCTTAGCACCATGTGATGTGTTTCTCTTCTCTATAACATTTTCATATATGTAATCTACTCTGACTCCTCTCTTTTAATGTCCATATAAATGTTTCAGTCCAACTTTTAAATATTGAGTGCCACTGGTTTAAGAGTTTTGACCTGTATTCTTCCTTGTTTACTCATAAGATGGTATCAGTGCAGTTGTCTCTGCTGCCACCACAGTGGGAGACTTTTCCCTGAGAGAAGTTGGGCTCTGACCAGTTGCACATGGGTTGATTACATCTACGTTTCTCTTAGTTCCATTGAATCTGATTTTTCTCTCATTTCCTTTTTTTTTCTTGAAACAGTGTCTCATTCTGTTGCCTGAGGTGTAGAGTGCCATGGCATCATCGTAGCTCACTGTAACCTCAAATTCCGGGGCTCACATGATCCTCCTGCCTCAGCCTCCCAAGTAACTAGGACTACAGGCATGTGCCAGATACCCAGCTAATTTTTCCATTTTAAGTAGAGACGGGGTCTTGCTCTTGCTCAGGCTGGTCTTGAACTCCTGAGCTCAAGTGATCCTCCTGCCCCAGCCTCCCAGAGTGCTAGGATTACAGGCGTGAGACCCCTCGCCCAGTCGTTCATTTCCTTTTATTATCTGAGTTCATGGTAGTTCCCTTCATCTTTTAAAAGAATAATCAGGCATTTCATCAGAGAAGACATATATAATCAGTCAGATAAAAGGAATACAGATGTACTTCTAATATACTGATGAAGAGATGGTACCTATATATGGGGGCCCATTGGTTTGAGGAATAAGTCATACAGTGGGGTTGAGGTTTTTCCATATGATGATTTTCTTGTTGTGTAAAAGATATAAAAATAAAAGTCCTTTACATATTAAAAAATTGAATAAAGCATGGGGCTTTTCCATTGGAATGTTCTAATCTTCTCCACTATTTATTCCAATAGCAATTTATACATTTAAGAGAAATATTTATTTCACTATATGCCATGTTTTTGGGTCAGTGAGAATGCCTTAACCAAGATTATTGTTTATTGGTACTCTGTGTAACAATTCCAGATTCTTGGTCGAGTTTGAAGAGTCATTTATGGCCATTCAAAACCAATGAAAGATCAACAGACTAATGATTTTTAATACTTCTAAGGGATTTCCTGAAGCTTGAGAAGAGTTTCATTCAGTGAAGATGCTCAGTGTGCAAATAAGTGGTTTCTCCAATGTATAATTAAAGCATTGCCTTTAGTGATATTTGATTCCCTTTAATTCAGCTTATTTTTTTGATTTGAGGAAAATTTAAAAATCTAAACAAGTTAAAATAAAATTTCATAAAGATAGATTTTCAGGAGAGGGAAGGGTAGTTTGCTGTAATTGTGCAACTTAGTATCTGTAGCAAATGTTTGTATCAAAAGCAGACTCTCACTTTGAAATTCTTCCTAGTGGCAAGATTCTTTTCCCTAGATTGACAGTACAGAATTCACATAGTAATAATTGCTATTAAGATAAACACTTAGGGCTATAGAGCTAAAGCTTAGGTTCCAAACTAAGGGAAGCTGCTGTTTTGTATAATAATTTGTCTTTCTTATTTGAAAGGACCAATTCCTTTTTTCCTCTTTTCCTTCCTTCCTATTACTCCACATATGGCATGCATTTGGTTATCTGTTCTTTATTTTTATGAACATGTCCCTTATGTTGGAAAAGAAATGTGCCGCTGAGAGATGAGAGTTTAAAGTATTCTAGTCAAGTTCATCATCCTAACCCTATCACTTTTTAAGTGCATGATTCTAAGTAAGTTACTTATCTGGACCTCTGTTTTCTCATATATAAAATAGGGATAATAGCCCCCTTGCAGGCTTGTTTATTATGACAACAGTGATAAGGTATATTAAGTACCTAACACAGTGCCTGGCACTAAGTGGGCTCTTGAGGAGTGACAGCTATTTTTATTAATGATAACTTGTCCCATTATAGCTGTCAGCATCATTATCTGTTATGGAGGGGTACCTCAGGAGAGTATCTAGAGAGATATTACTTGACTCCATTATACAGAGTTTTCTAATCTGATGCTCATTTTTGTTTGGCTACGTTTTGTTCTTTGTATAGTTTGTGCTTTAGCCATTCTGGATTGATTTAAAGTGGAGTCCTTAATTTTGCAAGCAATTATTCCCACTTTTAAAGTGAATGGTCCCATTTGAAATAGGGTCAGTTACCAAGTTCTGTTGAAGTCTTCTGCTCTTTTGTCATGGACCTTTCTCTCTTTTGCTTCTTGGCCTTAAGATGATGGATCAGAGCATCTCAGATGATAGAAGAAGCAGAACTGCTGACAATGTCATGCTCAAAATATTGAGCACATTGTCCAGGCAGTATTTCCATTATTGGAATTTTCCTTTAAATTTTAGCTCTCTGTTCCTTTCTATGTTACTTTACCCACAAAATAGGGGACAAAACCCCCACTTTTAGTGGCCTCTTAAATTTAACAAATATTTTAGTTAATTTGCTATATCTAAGGCACTGGAGTTGTCATTTTTCTTTCTCTCTCATTAAAAAGTGAAGCTAGAGTGGCCTTTCCTTACCAGCAATGGATTTTAAAGAAAGAAAGAGCATGTGACCTTTGCTTGACTTCCTGAATGTTTTTTAGGCCAGTGTTTTTCAGTGGAGGTTGTAACCCATTATTGGGTCATGAGGTCAATTTAGTGTGTCCAGACCAACTTTTTTTTTTTTTTTTTAATGGAAGGAAGAAAATAGACTGGAACAGAAGAGAATAAAAAAGAGAGTACAAAATCCACTGCATGTACAGGAGTAATGAGGAATAGAGTCAAGTGCTATTTTATGAGACTTTTGTTTCAGTTATGTAAGTATGTATATATGTGAAGTGTGTTGTTATATAAAAAGTATTTCTTAACTGTGGATCAAAAAAGCTAGAAAGCCACTGCTGTGGGGTCAGTTTGCCTGTGAAGACTTGTCTCATTTTTTAAAAATCCAATTCTATGGAGGCTGTATTTGATCAGACAAATCCCCTTTTTTTCCATGAAAGAAAACTGGGCCTTTTAACTGTTGAGCCACTATTGATGGAGGGGCTTTGGCTGCTGGCTTGGCTGGCTGTGTTTTTGTTAGGGTCTTTTGGGTAATGAGCCTATTGTCTCTTTTCTTTTTTGGTTTCCTGCTTTCTGCTCTTTCTGCGTGGACACTGGAAGCCATTCTAGTTGTAGGAGCAATGGCAGAAGTTCCCACACAGCATAGCGACGTCTGCAGTACATGGTTTTGTGATTGTTGTCCAAGTGTTAAGAAAACTATGGTTTCTGAAGAAAGTAAAACTTTCTAACGACAACATGACATATCCAGTTCTTTTCTCCCCTGGTGGTAGCATTTATAATGTATCCTTCCTAATAAAATTACAGAATTAGCATTTATTTCATTGTGTTGGATTTTTAAAAGCCACCCATACCTCTCAGTCTGTCTCAATTAATGTGTGAATTTTAAGGATTCCAATTGAGACAATGGTACAAGAACTTTTTATTCAATTCCATTTCTCTGGATGAGACTGCATTGTTGTCTTTTCTTCATTCTCAACTGAAGGCATCTACTTTATTTTTTATCTTTTCAACCCCTCTAATTTTGTAAGTTAATTTTTATTTGTGTAACACAGGCTGATGAAATTTCAGAGCATCAAGCATTATAGATAACATCCACTGAGTTTTCAGAGATTAAAATAAAAGCAAAAATAAAGCAATCAGAAATCTATCATTAGACTTTTCATTAACAACACTGTGTTAGAAGACCAAGGAACAATGCATTCAAAATCTCTAGAAAAACATTACATTCAGTACAGAATTTTATATCTAAGCAGTTCTTTAATGACTTGAGGAAAGTTCTTGTGATATAATATTAAATTAGGCATATAATATTACAGATAATATATACAGCATGAAGAAAACTGTGGGTAATCAGGTATATGTATATACCTAGAAGTCATTGTACTGATTAAGCAGTAGCTATGTTGGAGTGGTGGAACTATGGGTGATTCTTTTCTTCTCAGCATTTTTTTCTCTTATATTTTCCAATTCTCTACAAAGTATATATTCAGAAAAAAATTTTTAAAAACTTTAGATCTGTATTTCTTCATGGTCATCAGTCTACTTGTTTCAGAATCACATAAGATAAATAGAATTATTGAAGCTCTATCCTAGGCCCATTGAGTTAGAAACTTTGGATGTGGGATTGGGATCCTGCACTTTAAATTAGCCCTCTTGGGTGGGCACAGTGGCTCAAGCCTGTAATCCTAGCACTTTGGGATGCCAAGGCCAAAGCTTGCTTGAGCTCAGGAGTTTGAGGTTGCAGTGAGCTATGATGACGCCACTGCACTCTAGCCCAAGCGAGGGAGAGAACCCTTGTCAAAAAAAAAAAAAAAAAAAAAAAAAATACATCCCATACATTGAATATGCTGTTTTGGGTTATTGCCTCTCTTTCTCCACCTGTGCCCTCAACACACAATATCTAGGTATATAGTCATGCAGTTCAGCCTGATTTTAATATGAAAGTACTTAAATATTTATCTTTTGAATATTTTGAAGACTCAAAGTAGCTTAAAAAAAGTGGAGACTGTTTTCATTTACAATTTAACATTAGGATTGGAGAATCATTATGGTGAAATGTTATTTAATATGAATATATATGATATCACATAACTTAATGGACTCAGAGTTTATCTCACTTGCCTGGCAGAGTAAGAAGATGATTAAAAGCGTTTTGTTTCAGCTAGGTGCATGTATACATATGTTTGTGTGACCTGAGTAACTGTAAAAAAAATACTCCTTACTGTGGGTTGCAGTAAAAAAAAAAAGTTTGAAAGCCTGTTGATTTGAGAAAACAGCCCAGTCCCTTCAAATTGTATCTCTGCGCACCTTGCAGTAGGTTGCTCCCTCAGGCGTACAGGACCGTGAGAAAGCCAGGGAGAAGGTGGTTAAAGACTTAATGTGTCACCTGATGGTTAATAGGACTGTGATTGTGTAGAAGTGTTTGTAGTCCAGCTTGAGATACATAGGACTTAGGTGAGAGCTATGAGAAAGGAATTGCCTTCCATGAGTCACAGAATTGATTTATAATTGGAAAGCTTTCAACAGCGAGTTTCCCTGCGTGTGTCAAATCTGCGTGTGTCGGTAATAAGAAATGGAGATCGGCTGTTGAGAACTTTTGTTAGCATTGACTCTTTACTACAGAAATGTGGGTGAGAATGGAGGGGAGAAAGCGCTGTTTCAGAAAAGAGGAAAGTTCTGTTCTCTGCAGGTGGAACAGTCCTCATTTTTACCTTCATGTTTAAGGCTTTATTTATATGGATGACTTTTGTGCCGCATTTAAGTACATTTATAAGAAGAAAACACAAGCACACAATTGTGCTAATTAACTCCTGGAGCTTCATTTGCTCATGATTACCTTTCTAAAGTTGCCATTTAAAACCTCACCGAAATTAAGAAGGTTTGACAAGGCATTAAAATCTCTGCATGGCATGGGGGCATGGAAACTTACAGGCAGTTAGAGTGCCCTAACGTAGCACCTTCAACTTGGAGACTTTGGTTATGTGTTTATTTAGTTGACTTTGGAGATTATAATTTGCAAGTGAATTCTGAACTTCAGAATCTATCCAACACAGTTTTAAAATTCTTTCTTTTTCATTGTAAAATGCAGATAACATAAAATTGACCATCTTAACCATTTTTCAGCATATAGTTTGGTAGCGTTAAGTGCGGTCACATTGCTGTGCAACCAATCTCCACACCCATTCATGGTTTTAAAGCCAAAAAGGTATAAAAGCTTTATTGTAAGTATGATTTTACCCTAGATTTTTTTGGATTTTTTAAATTTTTTCTTCCATTAGCCTCAACATTAAGGACAGTATCCTAGGATTTTAACAATATTTTGGTGTTCTAAGATTTTCCATTACTTTTAACAGATTTCTTCCAATTCATGACATTTGAACTATGTAATAGAAATAGAAGGAAATCTTTGCTGGCATGCTAACTGCTGTTCCCCTTCTGAATGTACTTCTTCTTTCTTGAATTTTCTTGGTCAACTAAGAATCTCCTGTAACTTTTTAAAGGAGTCTTGGCCTCTTATTTCAAGGGACACAAATAATATCAAACTCAACAAGGTGAAATATTTCTATACCAAGCCTCTGCAGACCTCATAACCTGGAGAGGGCCATAAATCTTAACAAAAAGGAAAAGGGTTCAATCATCCTGTTTTATGTTCCACCTACGAGTTTTAAAGTAGTTTCAATCTAGCCTAGGAACTGCTTTAAAAACAACTGTCTTGGTGATTTAATCTTACCCTCAGTGAAAGACCTGTGTGGAAAAGTAGTTAATTAAATGTATATTTCAGGGTTCTTTAAAACCTCTTTTCCTCCCATGGGTTGCTGGTTTTGCCATTTCCAAATGCTGAAGCCTCATGCTGGCATCTCTTGCATCAAACTGGGGAGTTGGACTCAGGAGTCAGGACAGGAGAAGGAATGTGGGGATGATGGAGGGCCATGGGGCAATGGGCAAAGCTTAAATTCTTGATTATGGACCTAAGGAAGTCAGTGTCCTACATGTGAAGATCATGATTTCATTTCAAAAAAAAGAAAAAAAATGGAGTGCAATTTACATATCCCAGAGTGAGTAGTGAATGCAGTACCTGCACGCTGGGGCAGAGGGGGGTGGGCATTGGATTTTACTAGAAACCACATTGACCATGTGCCTTCAGATCACTTGTTAGATGTAGCTATCGTAACATAATCCATTGCATATCTCATACTGTTCCTTTTGAAGCTGATATAGAACCTATTTGTGCACAGACATAATTCAATCCAAACACTGAGAACCCCCAAATTTTTGATAATTGAATTTGGGGCGTTTTCTAGCTAGATGTTGTTAGATTTGATTATTCAGAGGCTAATGGCAAGAGAAAGTGATCCCAAATATTTTAGCAGAATTGTCCACAAAACAGATACTCTAAGCAACGATGTTTTTAGAACAGGAACTTTGGGCAGAGGCCGGTTTGTGTCCTTTATCTATGAAGGACAGTTAAGAATGGACGGGCTACCCCATCTCTTCCCACTTTGCTGTCTGCAGTGTCCCCACTGTAGGATCTCACTGTCCTCTGCCTGCCTTTTTCCTCACAGAGGGCTCCTTCCCTCACCCCTGTGCTCTCTTCCATACTGCTCTCTCAGGGCGGGCAGAGAGTGGCCAGATGGACCCACTGAGCAGAGAGGGGGCGTGGGCGCAAACATCTTCCCGGCAGAACCGAGCCTCATCCTTTCTTCCTGGCTCTTTATGTAGAGGTTTAGCTCGCTTCCCCCCATCCATAAATACACTTATGTTAGAGCGAACTGAAGTTTGGACTTTTTTCTGACTGCAGACATGTTCTTAATCCTTTATGTATAAAGAGTTGCCATTTTTATCTGTGAACTTTGCCTTTCCTTTATAGGGTTGGAGGCGGGAGGGCAGTGAGAGTGGAGATTTTATCTTGTTTTATAGCTTTTTTCCTAGGTATAAAAGTAATATATTTAATATTGAAAACTTGGAGGTTGGGAAAGAGAAAGAAACAAAAATCTACCATTCATACAAAGCCAATTATAAGCGTTTTGGTATAATTCATTGTTTTTTAAGTATTATCAGCCTTATATTGTCTCTTCAGTTTTACTTTCATTTTTCTCATTTTGCAAAAATACTTCTATGTACTACTAGCTCTTTAAAACATTTGTAGTGGCTGCATAATGTTTTATCATGTTCTTGGACCACGGTGCAGGAGGGGAGGAGGAATTGGGGAATAAAGGGAATTGTAGTGCTTTTGGATAACTCACCGATTGTAAAATCCGTTTAAGTAGTAAGAATACCCTAGCAAGTGGTCCCTTTGTCTATTATTTACACATGTTGCATTGGCTGATTCCCTAGTTCCCCACTTTTGGAATGCAGGGCGTTTTAGTAACTTTAGATCTTTAATCTAGAAACAGATTATCAGTGTTAATATACTTTTAAAGAGGCTTCTTTTAAAAAATGAGGGTTATAATTTACTCTAGCTGAGTGGAATAAAGTTAGAGGAGAAATTAAGTTTCTTACCTAATTTCATACAGATAGAAAGCAGAAAGTGCAGTTGTAGGTGTTTAAAATGAAGTTTGATTCTAGTTAAAAATTGAGAGAGTTCTAAAAATGGAACCCCTTATGAAGTATCTCTTATAGCAATTATGCTTAAAGAGGAGGGGTGAACACAAGAACCTTAAAGTCACTTTTGGATTTTCTATAGCAGAACACATGTAAATTGGAATCCAAATGGGACTGTCCCCTTAGAGGGTAAAAACGAGTAGAAAGGAGGCAAAATCCTTCTAGAAAGTGTGGGACAATCACACATTGCTTCAGCCTGGGGATCTGGTAACTCTGGCCTTGGCCTCTTTCCGCTGCTGTTCATCTTGGCTGTGTAATGTCCTGCTTTTGGGGCCAAGGCTTGTCCCTGCTTGACCTCCCCAACCGAGAAGTAGGAGGCAACATCACATTTAAACCTGATTAATAGATACGGAAAAGCCATTGGTGGGAGGTGAGTAGGAGAGGTTTGGAGGGGTGAGTGCAATATTTTGTAATTGTTAAGTGGAGGTGCTGATACCCTGGGACAGCTTAATTTACTGTTTTCTGTTAACACCCATAAATGTGCTTTGAGATGGTAATGGATGTTTAGGAAAATAAATAAATGTATGTTACAAATCCCTTGGTCAGATGTGTTGAGAAATGTTGGATTAAACAGGTTTATTTACTGTAGGATTTCTCTAGCACCTTTAATGTGTTTATATGTATTTTTCATCTCTAAGGAGGGAGAATAGAGGAAGCAACATCTTGAAAACTCATCTTGCCCATACAGTCCTTTCTTGGAGGACCTTTGTTGATACCTTGAGGGGCTTTTTTGATTTAGAAACATTTGCAGCAGGAAGCAGGATTTAACATCTAGGTGGTACCGATCAACACTTCTCAAATTTAACTGTGATGTGAATCATCTGGGAATCTTGTTAAGCGTCATCTTCTGATTGGGTAGGTCTGGCTAGAGTGGAGCCTGAGAATCCGCTTTGCCTAGAAGCACTCAGGGGATACAGATGCTGCTAGTTCACAGACCACACTTGGAGGGAAGCTGTAGATTACTGTTGGTTACTATAATACCATCTGGAGATTAGCTGGGATGGGCCTGGGGGGAAGGTAGCATTTGCCAGGTGCTTTTAGTAGCATTCCTGGAGTGGGAGCTTCCTAATGAGCAGGGAGAATGATTGGCAGTTGCTGATGCCTACTGCCACAGTAAGGGGAGTTTCCAGGGGATCTGAACATGCTATGGCGACCTGTGTGGTATATGCTCTGTTTCTTGTTCTGCCTGAAGGGATCACTGGATATGTTTGCTGGGACAGTAGTAGGTCATTGTGCCAGAGTAGAAAGGTAGGGGAGGAGGGAAACTATTTGAAGAAAAACTCTCTATGATGACTTATTAGAAAAAATAAAGGATATCTAGAAAGATTAGAAGAAATAATTTAGTGAATGGACTAGAGAGAAGGTGATTTGTGGAGGCACAAGAGAATCTAAACCAGCGTCAAGGAGTTGGAAAGTGTGAGGATACCTTTAGGACAAGAAACGTGTTAGCATCAAAGCAGTACAGCACTGGTTAGGCTCTTCCCGTTAGAGAATGGGAACCTCGGGAGAAAGCGACCCTGTTACGAGCCCTGCACTTTGTGGAATCTGATTGCAACAAATTAAGGGAAGTGATAGTTAGGGTGTCATAGCTGAGAGCATTAAAGGGAAATATGGCACAAGATGTGAATGAAATTCTAATTCTATAGTCATACTGTTCAAATGTATTAGAAAAGTGGAAGGAAGTGAAAGAAGCCAGTGTGGCTATAAAGTGAGCTTTTGATGGACCTCAGATTTTAAAAGGACATGTGCTCAAGAAGGAGGAGAGACATGTGGCCCATGGTAAATAAAGTTTCACAAGCCTGTAAGACTCAAGTGCCAGCTAACTGAGGGCTTGGGAAGTAGGGAGTGAAGGATGACAAAGCTAACAATTTTATCTGCGATTAGTGAAAAAAGAAGGAAGGAATGCCACTTCTTGCGGTGAATGGTAAGGTATTGACCAATGAAAAGACACTATCCTCTGTCAAGAGGATAATTTTTTAAACTGGAATTGCATAAGATAGGCTGAGATAGAGTTCTTAACTGCCCTGAATGACCTGATACTGAAAGTCTGCAAGGGATTACAGCACTGCTGCTAAGATTATTTGCAAAATTGCGGCAGATCTGTGTCATACTCCTGGAAGTGCAAGTGTTGTGAATTTTGTAAGTTGTATATGTGAAATTGTAGACTGCTGAGGTTAATTTCGATACTCTTGAATTCTATAATGAATTATTAACTAATATATTTAGAAGAGCTAAGGAAGATATATAGTTAATAACCAGGACATAGTATAGGTTTAGAGTGAATTACGAGATTTCCAATTATCAGTGTCCAGGTAAAACTTTTGTTAATATAACAGACAGTACCTAGAGGTCTAAACAGTGGTGGCAGGTTTTTGCCATTGACAAAGCCCATAGAAATTCTGTACCCATTTGGGAAAGGACCCTGGTCCCAAGAACCTAATAACAGCTGAATGATTCCAGGTTAGCACTTCCACACTCCCAAATACAGGACCCCTAACCCTTATGGGTCAAGTGGGTGAATGAAATAGCCCATGTCCAAGAGATGCCTAAGGGGAGACCCCTGAGAATGTTGCCAGTAGGGTGATTTTCTTTCTCATGCATCTTGTTTTCCCTTCTGACCTGGAGGAACCTTGGTTAAGATGATTCTCTCTTGGTAGGCAGAGAATTCTGTTAGTGTTTCATTAGCCTTGCTTTGGGAATAGGCACTCTGCCATGTCCTAGGGCTGTGGGTGAAAAAGATACTAATATAATCCTGTCCCTTGAGAAGTTTACCGTCTAGTAGGGGAGATCCACATTCACATGCATAATACTACTAAAGTTTGCTGAGTGCTCAACAATAACAGTAGTTAACATTCGCCCGAGCACTTATTAATTATATAGCAGGCATTGCTCTAAGCTCTTTACGTAATTTTAAGGTAGTGGTTCTCAAAGTGTAGTCCTAGGACCAGCAGTGTCAGGATCCTTTGAGAACTTGTTAGAAATGCAGGCTCTCAGGCTTTACCCCAGACCTGCTGAACCAAAAACTATGAGTAGGAGCCCAGCAGTCTGTTTAATAAGCCCCAGGTGCCTGATGCATGCTGAAGTTCTAGAATCACAGTTTAAAGTCATTTATTCTTTACAACAACATTATGAGTAGATTTTATTTCACTCATTTAGAGAAGTGGAAACAGAGGCACGCATAACCTGTGCAAGGACACAACTTTTAAGTGGTACCAATGGGCTTTGAATCCAAGCAATGTGAACCCAGCTCTTAACTGCCGTGCAAGGCTGCCTCCCAGGAGAAGGTGCAGCACACAGGAAGTAGCTGTAAACTCCAGAAGGTAAAAAGAGTTAAAGTATTAAAAGAGCTGGATTTTTTTTTCTGTGGAAACATTTAGCAAGAATTAACTACATGCAATGTTGTCATGTTAGACACTGGACGTTTATAAGTATGAGCACAATTAAGGTTCTTATAATGAAGTAGGGGAAAGCCAAATGTAAATAAGTATCTGGAATCTAAAATGTTTTGGAAGCACATAAAAAATTCTAACAGGAGATTTGAACATATGAATGCATTTTAACATGAACTGTATGAAAATCTATGCAGAGAAAGGCATTCTAGGCAGGGAGAATATCGTGCAAGATTCAGGTGTTCGAAACAACTTGTATTCTTGGGTTTACTCTTGCATTTACCGGTATTTTTGTATATTTGGCTCTTACCATCAGTTTTTCATAGTCTAGACTTGTCTAGATTGTGGTATAGATTGGAAGTTCCCAATTTAAAAAGAGGAGGTTGTGAAACTGTTTGCTCCTTTTTTTTTAACCGCTTTATGGAGGGATGATTGACATACAAAACTGTACATATTTTAATGTATACAACTTGATGACTTTGGAGATAAATGTACACTGTGGAATTATCACCACTGTCCATGTCATGGATCTATCCACCTCCAAAACTTTCCTCCCAATCCTCTTTATTATTTTTCCCCTCCCCTATCAACCTCTTTATTACTTTTTATGATAAAAACACTTAAGAACTTAAGATCTTCTCAGCAATTTTAGAGTATACGTTATAGTATTGTTAACTATAGGCACTATGCTGCAATAGTGTATCACTAGGACTTACCTTGTAGAATTGAAACTTTGTACCCTTCGACTAGCAACTCCCCCTCCCTCCTCCCTTTCTGTTTTGGCTGCCATTTCTTGCTTTTATGTAACAGAAGTGGAAATGGAAATGTGTCTTAAATATGGGAGAAATAATCTTGAATTGTAGTAGGAGATAGTTTCAGTTCAAGTGAAAGAGTTCTTACTGATAACTGGTTAAGTGATGGAATATATTGCTGAGGAGATTATGGAGCTCTTTCCACTCTGTAAGATTTGAAATCTAGACCAGCACTGGTGAACCTTTCTGTAAAGGGCCAGATAGTGAATACTTTCGGCTTTGCCAGCCACTGCATAACTCTGCTGTTGTAGTAGGGAAGCTAGGGTTGATATGTAATTAAACGGCATGCAGAGTTCTAATAAAACTTTGTTTGGGAAAACAGGTAACAGCTGGGTTTGGTCTGTGGCCCCCCCAAATTTATTAATAGATTCTCAAGTGTCTCATATTGTTCAGATGAAGGCCAGGGGACCCTAGGAGGTCCTTTCTGGTGCTATATTTCTGAGGCTGTTTGTATATCTTAGTTGAGTAATTGAAAAATAAAAAGTGGAACTAATATTCTCAATTTCTTCCTTCCACCAGAAGGTTCTACACTGTCACTTTTATTGTTTTGCAGCTTTCAAAAATTTATGTACAATTTCGCAAGAAATATCTAAGAGACTAATTTGCTTCTAGATGTCAAAGAAGGGAAGAATAAAAGGCTTTTCTTTTATTCATTTCTGATTTGTGAGTAAGGTAGGAAATGAAAAGAGAATTCTTTTCCTATTGATGACCCTACACAAAACAACTTAAGTGTTTTTCACTACAAATAAATGGTTGGTATTCAAGTGGATCCTTTAAGTTTTAAAACAAGCATGTAAGTCATTGCGTATATAAAAATATACTTCCTCTATATATACTCCAGTTCTCTGTGCACTGTCTGTGATCTCTGTGCGTGACCACTTCAAGGCAGGGAGGGGAAAGGGTGAATGGCATTTGGGGTGGGGCAGTGGGTTTCATAGGTTTTGAGATGTTAATGTCATGCTTTACCACTTGGCAGGTTGTCAGACAGTGTAACATTGGAAAGTCACCATTGGTTGGTCAGCTCCTGCTACACACTGTAAAAGGTCCTAGATTTATAGAAGGCATCAGTCCCTCTGGGGCTTATGAGGCTGGTTGAGGAGAGATGGCATACACCTACAAATGGAGCCAGGAGGCATTATATTTTAGTGGCAAATACTGACAAGTGCTAGAGTTTGGGGGACAAGCTTCATCATGGGAGGCTCGGGGCTTGGATGGGCTTCATGTAGCATTTGTGTGGATTGAAGGAAAGGCAGGACGTAGAAAATGTAGAGAGATACACACAGCAGAGGTAACAAAAGAAGTGCAGCAGGGACTCTATAGACAGGTAAAGAAGGTGTTGACCCCAAGGTTAAAGACTCAGAACATTGTGAGTACTCAGGAGGGTAAACTTTTTTTAAAAAACAAATTTTGTTTTATTAAAAAAAAAAAAAAACCCCAAGATGATATATATAAGGAGATGTTTTAGAGAGATTAATTTGTGTGAAGGTTCTAGAGACCAGAATGGGCAGAAAAGCCATTAGAGTCATTCTGTTTTGCAGTCCAAGGAAATTATGTTGAGGGCAGTGCAGCATTTAAAAAAAAAAAAAAAAGCTGTATTTTGAAATAATATTTAATTTTTATTTGGAAATTGCATTTGTGAGGAGAAGGGAGACCATTACTTTTTTTTAAAAGCTGCAAAACCAGTACAAAGGGAGTTACCTTATAACCATCAGTCGGCTTCCCCAAATGTTAACATTTTTACGTAACCACAGTATGTTGTCAAAACCAGCATGGATACTCATTATTTTCTAAAATACAGACCTCATTTACATTTTGCTGGTTTTCCTGCCAAGGTCCTTATTCTAGTGCAGGGTCACACAGCACCTTTAGTTGTCAGTTTCCTTTGCACTCCTCCAATCTGGGATAGTTCCTCAGTCTCTGTTGGTCTCCGTTAACCTTAACAATTTTAGCAGAGTACAAGCCAGTTATTTTGAAGACTGTCCCTTGGTATGGGTGATATTTCATTATTAAATTCAGGTATGCATTCTGACAAAAAATACCATCAAAGTGCCTTTCTCAGTTCATCAGCTCAGGAGACAGAAGAGGTCAACGTGTCTCATGATAGGAGATAACTTTTATCACTTGGGGAAGGTGGTGTCTGCTAAGCTTCATTTGAAGGTCACTAGTTTTTCCTTTATACTTATTAAGTATTTTGGGGGGAGGTACTTTGACACCATGCAATATCCTGTATCTGATCATTAGCATCAGCCACTTATGATTCTTGTCTGCAGCATTTACTACTGTGATGTTTGCCTAGTGGTGATTTCCTATTTTTTCTTTTTATTGCATTTAGTAATTGAAATTATTCTGTAAGGAAGGGCTGTCCTTTCTTCCCCATCCTCATTCTTTTATTTATTCAATAATTTATTTGCATATATATGGACTCATGGATATTTATTCTGTGGGTTAGAAGTCAATCCTTTCACTATTTATTTTGCTGCTCAAATTGTCCCAGATTTGGCCAGTGAGAGCTTCTTTATGCTGGCTGCTGTGGGAATGGTCCATCTTGGAGTCCAGGTATGACTAGGTGGGTTGATGTTAATACACGTAGGGAATTCAATGATAAGTGGAGATAAGTAAGCTTGCGAATTTAACCATTTTCCCTAAATCTTCAGTTACTTCATTCCTAAATTTTAAAGGCTTTGCTGTGATTGCGTTCACCAGGGAAGCCCACCCTGGTAGGCAAAACTGTTTTCTTGTTTGTAAACTCAAACAAAAAGAAACATATTTTCCCAAGGACCGAATAAAATCAAACTGGTCAAACCTTGGGGTTTGTTTCTATTGTATCTATTGTGTATATTTTCCCAGAAGCTGTTGGTTCTTGCTGATGTATCTCCCTAGGCAGACAAGATTGTGAAATGTTCACAAGTATTCCTAGAGCCTACTTTCATTTTCTACTCTATCTTTTAAGTAGGGAAACATGTTTATACTAGAATAGAGCCCTTTAATAATGGGAAGTTAAAATTAAGTTTAATGTTATTGATGCCATTAAAAGAGTATCTCTTTCTGAAGGTATATAGGTACTATGCAGACATAAAGATATTTTAGCTTAGGGCTATGTCTAGGATGGGGTATATAGAAAACACATACCACATGAGCAGGTGAAGGCTGAGATTTGCTGAAACAGTGGCTTTTTGTTCTATACATGCCACTCGGAGGCTTAGCCACAGATGCCAGTTCTGCTGGCAAGTGGCTGTACCTTATTTTCATTCAGCAAGGTGTGTGAGGGAGGTGATGTTTGAGCAGTGCTCCAAGCCCCATAGCTGAAGTGGATGAGAAGAGATTCAAATTGCCTTTCTCAATCACTCGTTTTTACAGTTTTACTCAAACCTGGCTGCACATTAGAACCACCTGGGAGGCTTGGGGTAAAACTGCCCAGGCCCCACCCTAGAGATTCTAATTCAGTATGTCTGGGGTGATCCCTTGGAACCTATTTTGTTTTTCTTCAGTTTACCAGGTGGTTCTATTTACATCTATGGTTGAGAACCACTGGATCTAGTGGATACTATTAATATTTGTGACTTCTTAATGAAATTAGATGCACTTGTTTGTCATGCTACTCTTACTGCGTCCTGTGTTAAAAGATACATGTATGGGGAAATAAATAAAGATGGGCTTTGGTTGCAGATTTCTTGACCGCTGTAAGTCTAGTTTTGTCATCTGCAAAATTGTATTAATTATTTTTTTCTATATATATTTTTAGTTGGCCAATTAATGTTTCTATTTTCAGTAGCAACGGGGTCTCGCTCTTGCTCAGGCTGGTTTTGAACTCCTGACCTTAAGCAATCCGCCTGCCTCGGCCTCCCAGAATGCTAGGGTTACAGGCGTGAGCCACCGCACCCAGCCTAAAATTGTGTTAATAATAGTACCTAACTCAAAGTTTTTTTAAGTATTAGGTAATGGTGCTTGCAAAATACTTCATATAGTCTCTGACCCATAGCAGAAACTCAGTTACTGTTACTTAATAACATTCAGCATGTTAGAATAGAGTGGTGGCTTTGGAATCAATCAAAATTTGTCTCAGTCCTGGCTCTTAACTTTCCAGCTCTGGGACTGCAAGTGAAATGCTTCGTTTTTCTCATCCTGAGGCCTCTTATCTATAAAAATAGGAATAGGTGGGTGCATTTACTACTGTGGAAAGTGCTTAAGATAAAGGAGGTGCTCAGTAAGCATTTCTCACATTCTGTTCTACTTTCTTAACATATCACAGAGCAGTAGAAAAATAAAATTTCAAGAACATCATTGACTCTGGGACAGCCATGCTATGTTGAGAAGATGTTATTACAAATGACCTTTGTGGCTGCGGCTGGCTGCTCTGGGTATGCCCCTTGGAGCCCCAGGGAAACAGTTGTGAGCCTGGATTGTAACCAGAGCTCACGGGAAAGTCGTGGTTCCCTGCCCTTCCATCTTAGCAATTGGCTCATGTTGCCAGTTTTCATTTTGCCTGACTTTGATGACTGGGTAAGCCTCAAGCCTGCAGTCTAGCTGGGATTCTGTCCTTTTCACCTTGAACAAGCTTTGGTTGAGATGTAAGTTTATCTTGGGGCTTAAGAAGGACCCACAGTCTTAGAAATCTACTGGACAGTTTAATGGATCACAGCCCTTATTATTTTATTCTGTAATCTCTCAACATATGTGCCTACCAGTTACATAAGCTTTCTGGCTTCCTAGGTTTGTAAGAAATTCAAGTGTACTTATTCCACTATTCTATCTTTGTATTCTGCTTGATCACCCAAGAATGGGAAAAGGGGCAGTGGCCAAAGTTGACAGAAAGTTGTGTCATGAACTGAATTCTTTCATTATCAATAAACCTGGTAATTCTTGTTGGTTCATGGTAGTAATAGGGCAGGTCTACTTCTGTGGTGATCAAAGTGATTCAATCTCTCACCTTTCATTTCTCTCACCTCTTAGTAGCCTAAGTACTTTAACTGAATCTAGCGGTAGTATTAAGGCATCTCCTCTAAGACCTGATGAAAAATGTGCCTATCTCCTTTAAGAGCTGATGATAAATGTGCCTTAAGTCTATTACATATTAATAGTTTAGCAAGATATTTTTAGCAAGTCTGGAATGAGTTTCATGCTTGCTTCACACCTAGCTTCATGAACTATTATACTTTAATTTTAGTGGACATCCAACTTTAAAAGATGTAATACATGGTTGCTAACCAGTTATTTTTTTGAGTTATGCCATTATTTTTTTCTGGAAGTCCATTTTTGAATATTAAAGGATTGTAATTCTCTGATACATGTTTAAAATATGAGGTTTGCCTGAAATCACTTAGGGAACCATTTTCCATGGTTCATTAAAATGGAAACAAGGAGAAATAAATGTGAATTAAAATCTATTTTCATTTATGTTGTTAGCATTCTTCTCTCTATGGGATTTATATGTCTTTTGGGAAAGAATCATTGCATCCAGCTTTAGTAATTCTAGGAAATTGGAAATACAGGGGGAAAAAAGGGTTCATCACCTTGTTGGGGCATTAGCCATTCAAGATTGTAGAGCAAATTGATACGGAGATCAGGATTAAGAAAGAGAATTCTAGGCTTAAAGTGTTCTTTGCACCTTATGTCTCCCGGTAAATGGGTTTTCTACATTAGGGATGGTATCTTGTTCATGTGTCTATTTCTAGAAGCTTCCACAGTACCTGGCAAGGAGTTCCATAGGTGCTTTGTAAATGTGAAATGAATGGAAGTAAGTTGCCACAACAGTGATAAGATGAAGCCTTGGGATGCTGAGAAGAGAAATAAAACCAAAGGATTCAAAGATGGGATGAAAACAGCTAAGCAGTGGTATGTTTAGGAAAGAATGTTGACATGGAAGGGGCGGTGCATTTTCAAGAGTGTCCTTGTGATATTCTTGCTGGTAAATGCTGCAAAAAGGCAATTCTTGGGGTGATGTAGAGCAGCAGTAGCTTGGCCCGTGGTGCTCCTGTGATGAAATTAAGCTACAGTTCTTTCCCAATACCTGTTATTAATGAGGTGACAGATGGAATATTCCCTGTGGTATTTTTTTCCCCCCTTAATTTAGCGCTTGCCCTTTTTGGTCAGTACTGAAAACTAACATAAAGTCGTCTCTACAAAAGATGTTAGTATGATGGTTATTTTAAGTGTAACGAGCCAGTACTTTACTGAGTTCTACAGAGAGCTCTGTGGCTTCCCCAGGCTCAGCTAACAAGTTTGAGACCTGCTGTCCCAGAGTGTTAATGAAACAAAGGTCCCCTGGGACCAGTGAAGAGAAGACTTCACAGGAGCGTCTGACAACCAATCTAGGAATTGTGTCCTGTAAGAGACAGTTATTATGTTGCTTTTGTCGATTCCCTGGGGCCTAGTGGCTTATCGGACACTGTTATCTATTCAGTATAGAAGAATCCCATTGCTTCATTTACTCACCTTACCAACCTTTTGAAACAAGCCAGCCGTAGCGGGGAGGTCTCTGTTAGGTGGAATTGTGTGAGCGTAACAGTAGTGTGGCAACAGCCAGATTCAGGATGGCAGCTGAAAGAGAGGAAGGCAAGTGGTTTGTTTTCTTTTGTGAGACTGCCCCTGCACAGTTTTTTAGAATTTGTTTCTACCCAAAAGCTTTCACTTTAACTAGATCATGTGAAGTATTGGCTTTTTTTTTTTTTTTGTGCTGATTCAGGCAATTAGATGAGTAATAAAGAACGTTAGTTCTGGTCTGCCATAATAATTTTTAAGAGTCTCCCCTGTTAAAAGGAGAAAAAATAAATTGTCATGATGATTCATCTTTATATAATCTGGTACACATGCAAGTTTTAAGTTGTTCAGTATTTCAGTAAGTGAATATATTACATAGGCTCAGCCTGCAGAAGGCCTAGGAAGGGCGGATTGGGAGTGTGTGTAGACTAGGCCACAAGGGTGGGAGTTAAAAATGGGCTTGTCTCCCTTATAAAATGTATTTTCTTTGAAGCACATTGCAAATCTTTAGCAAAGTATTGATTGGCATTTCTGGGTAAAGAGTTGCTATAATTTATTTCAGTTTAATTAGAAGATAAGTGGTGTGGGAACAGTGTGGAGTGGGGAAGGGGCAGAATGGAAATTCTCTTTTTAGACTGAAGTTTAGTAGAAGGTTCAGATGCTGGAAAGTGATGACTGGCAGGGTATGTTTCCTAAAGCTAGCAAATTATTCCAAGAAGTGGAGGCGGCAGGCTAAAAACCGTGGGATCTCAAAGGACAGCGAGCCTTAGAATAGAGGTGGTAAGAGCTTTAAACATAGGTTGGAAGTTCAATAAATGTTAGTTTCTCCGTTTGTTATTTTCCCCCTCTACTGCAATGGGAAATGATAATGGTTCTCTATTGTGCTTAAGCATATGTGGGTGATGGTGCTGCTTCCTGGATTGCCAGGAAAAATTAGCTCCTGCAATTCAACCATTCAGCAAATACTTATTAAGTCAATATAGATATATAAATATCTAAATAAGTAGGAAACTAAACATCTTTATGCAAGGTTGTGTGCTAGATGCCACAAAAGCAAAGCAGTATAAGCTGCCAGCACTCCCTCAAGGAGCTTGTGGACTCCTTGGGGGAAATGCATGCACAGAAAAGCAGGCCACAGTGCAGGGGTCCCAGGTGCTACCATGCTAATTGTAGCAAAACCAAAGCGCTCTGAAGAGGAGCAAACCCTGGCAGGAGGCACTTCACTCAGGAGGTGACTGCACAAACCTGGACTTGGAAATCTGGCAGGATTCATGGGAGCGTCACAGAAGACAGAGGGCTTTTAAAATGGAAAATGGTGTGAGCAGAAGTAGGGTATGAGTGGGCGGTTCTTCCGACAAGTAGATCTTGCTAAATTGAAGAAGCCTTGCAGGGAGGTGGAAAGAGAATACTAGAAACCTACTGCAGACAGACTGTGGCGAGCTGGCTGTTGGAAGGGCAGAGAGGTTGGCTTGACTCACAGAAGCAATCAGGGACCTGCTGTAAGTGGAAGGTGTTAGGGTGTGAGCTAGTGCACGTGGGTTGTGAGAAAAATCTCTCCAGACAAAGATTAGGATAGAAAGAAGAAAAAGTTTATTTTACTTTTTCATATGGAAAAGGACCAACACAGAAGTGAAAAAGCGGGAGATAATGTTGGCAGAGAGAACCAGGAACTCAGGCTTTTTATTTAGGGATTGTAAAGGGGGTGAAGAAGATTTATGGGTGTGGCCTAATTAACAGGGGAACTGTGAACTGTTGTATCTATTTTTTTTTTTCCTTCTTTAGTGGCAGGCTGATAACAGAAGCAGCTGCCTATCCTTTGCAGACAGACTTACTGCTTGATTATGATCTTGTCATTGGTTCTGCCCTTGAGATACAGTTTCAGGCAGGAACTGGGGCCTGTAGCTCCCACCCCTGCAGTCCCCTACCTCCACTCAGTCCACTCAGGAATTCCTTGAGGCTGTAAAAGCAAATTCTAAAAGGCAGTTTCAAATGAATGTAAAGAGAGAGGTTTATATTTCCTTTCTGTCTGCTCAGTTCTTTTCAGATGTTGTGAAAACAGAACCCCTCGGGGTGCCTATGAGAGAGAGAGAGAGCCTATATGACTGATTTTAGCTCTTACTATGGGTTAAATAATTTTTCTGTTATTTTGCTATTAAGGCTGTCCTTTCAGAAGGGGTGTTGAGGTTTGCAGGATGGCCTGAAGCGGGTATGACTAGAGGGCGGGAAATACACTGAGAAGCTGAAGCAGCATTCAGCGTATACTGAGTTAGGGTGGTGAAAATGGAAAAGGATAGGAGAAATGGAATCCAAATCACATTAAGAATAAAGTGACAGGTACAAAAAAAAAAATCCCAGTCTTTCTGTTGTACTTTTGTTAGTTGTGCTGAGTTGGGAGCTGTTCAAGTGGAATATCCTGTGCTCTTGGTATGAACGTTGACCAGATGTTTACACTGAGTGAGAATAAGGATGCCCATATGGCCCCATGACTTGAGATTTTAGCTCATTTTTTAACATGGACAATTCCTGAGCCTGTTATCATTGAATATATTTTGCCCTTTTGGTACAAAGGTTTCTGCTTGGTTCTAATTTCTTCTTTTTCTTTGTTTTAAAATAGACTCTATCGAGAAGAATTTCCAATCCATATCTTGAACATACTCCTTCCCAGGTATGATTCTTTTCTCTTACTGCATTTTCTGTAATAGTAATTGACAAACTCTGGTGTAGAATTCTCTTCTTCTAGCTATTTGTGTTGTTCCTGACCACATGGAGTTTTGCAGGGATGCCACAGTGATCACATCGTCTCTTCCCCTAGGGATGGCACAACAAAGGTGTTCAAGATGCTCTGATCATTGTGTCATGATTTAAGATGTTCACTAGATAAGAAAAAAATATTTTCCCATCTTCCAAATGCTTTACATGAGCAAATTGTCAATGTGGCAGAGTAAATACATAATATAAATATTTTTCAAATTGCTATATTGATAGAAAGACCGTATTTTACAAATAGTGTATATTTTACACTAAAAACTTTGTGTAAAAAGAGATTTATATTTATTGTTATCTATTAGTGGACTATCTCCTGTGTACTTATTGGTAAGAAAAGATGAGGTATCTTCATTGTGTTGCATCAAAGACTCAGTTGATAAAGAGTTGCATTTTTTAGGCTACCAGGAGACTATGAATTTTGTGAGGGCTGGGGCCTCTTCTACATTTTTGACCACTGTATCCCCAGCATTGAGAACAGACCTGACACTTGACAGCTGCTCATTAAATGCTTTTTGAATGACTGAGTGAGTGAACATCCTACGATGTCAGGACCAGTCCAGGGTCGGCTGACTCATGCCTCTTCCTTGGTAATGCTTTCTGTCATCTGGCTTGTTCAAACTTGGGTGCTTTTTTTAAAAGATAGTTTTAATATGTTAAAAATAATTTCATGCACTTCTCACTTTCTTATCTGGTTGTAGTGAGGAGATGATATCAGGAAAATTAAAGAAGTGTAAGGTGGGGTTGATGTGTTCCCTGTCAAGTCATAATCAATATATCATCAATTTGTTTGCTTTGAGAGAAGATATATATTTTGTAGGTGCAGAGAGAGTCACTAAGAAATTAAAATGATGTAAACGTTTACATGTTAGCATGTAATATAAAATTAATATAAATTTTCATGAGCCTTTACCTTATGAAAACGGCTCATTTCCATTTAGCCTCCTGAACAGACTTGAGCTGTGGAGGAAGGTGCTAATTATAGAAGAGGAGGTAGTATTATTAATGTGAAGTAGGACCTAGACTTCTCTAGATCTAAGGGATACCCTCCTTCATCCTCCAACAATCAGAGACTCATATGGGGGAATTAGAAGATTAAAAAAAGAAGTTAAATGAAATTTTTATCTGATAGATGGAATCGTGAAGTAGATAAAATCAGGATGCTTGGAATTAACTATGAGCTCTGCAGTTGAGTGAAGCTTAAGAGCAAAGCAGCCTGCTGTCAAATGGTGTCATGTTCACTGGATAGGAAAAATATTTTCCCGTCTTCCAAGTCCTTTATGTGATTGCGTTGTCAATACCGCAGAGTTAATACATAATGTAAATATTCTTCAATTTGCTGTGTTGATAGAAGCACTGTATTTAAAAAATATTGGCTATTTTACACTGAACTTTGTGTGGAAGGAGATTGCTTATAATTGTAGTTGAATCAGTTTAGCATTTGGAAAATAGCTATTATGGCTTAACAGTGTAAGTGGACTAGTAGCTAAAATAAAATAAGGTAGTTAAAGGTGTGTAGTTATATAGGCTAAAATATGTCTCAAGTTTAGGGACTTGGTCATAATTTTTTATAGATAGGATGCTATTGGTAGCTCACAAATTGTCACATTATTGTTATATATTTACAGTGAATGTTTTTCCATCTAGATTTATGGGGAGAATTCTTCTTGTGCAGGAAGAGCATTGAGGAATATTATTATCGTTCAGGCAGCTGACCTGATAAAGGACAGAGTGAACCTCAAGGGGTTTTACAGGTAACACAGTTTTCTAACACCTTGTCAAAAATTCTCCTTGCAGGGAAAAAAAAAAAAATCCAGCTTGTGTTAAAATTGTAACCTTGAACAAGGAGAGGTGGGCTATATCAGTAATAGGAGAGGTTTGTTTGTTCTGTCTCCTGAGGCTACCGGTGGGGACTTTTTGTTAAACTTAGCTGTGTATTTGTTTGGTTAGACTTCTGATTCTGAAGTTAGGGTATGGAATTCCCAGCCACGTGGATGGGTTCCTGAGAGAGTCCCTGCTTTGCTTCCTCTGAGATACCGATATATTCATAATATTTTTTGGCTGTGTGCTGCACTAAGGACTTCAGTATGAATTCCCTTTTCAGGGACCTTATCAAGGATCTGCAAGGACTCCTTGGAGGTCCATGGGCAGAGAGAACTGCTCTAACTCTTGGTGAGAGTGAGCCTCCTCCTCAGGTACATAAGCAGCGGGGAGAAGCAGGTCAGCATACAGAAGGCAGTTGTCTAACTTGGCTAGTGAACAAGGGCAGAAGTTTTAGAGTAAACAGCTGGACCACACATGTGGTCACTTAGAAAGCTTGGTGTGTGTGTTTTCATTGTATGGAACAGTTTAAAGGAAAAACCAAAAGTGAATTCTCAGCTTTTTATTTTGCCAAGTAAAGATATTAAACCACAGCAAACATTACCAAAAGAAAACCAGACAAAAAGAAAGACACCAGTACTATTTGTTATCACTATTCTTTTTTTAAAGAAACATTATAATACCATAAAGAGTAGGAAGAATACTCATAGTACATGACACCAAAAAAAGTAGGAAGTAGTTTCAGAATAAAAGATGTCCCTTTAAGTTAAATAAATTTAGCTTTATGATAAACTCATTATAATATTCCTATTTTTTCCATTTGCCACAGATGGGAAAAATTTCATCGTGGTGTGGATTTTGGGGATAGTGATTCCCAGACTATTGGAGTAAGAAGACCCCCTTTCTATTGAGGCATAATTTATATAATAAAATACACAAATCTTAAGTGTACAGCTTGATGAATTTTTATTTGTTATACACCTATGTAATCATTATCTATGTAACTGTTATCAAGAAACAGAATTTTTATACCCTGGAAAGTTCCTTCATGCCTCCTTCTAGTTAGTAACCATTCCCTGTAACCAACTATTTTTTTTAACATCAAAAACTCGGCAGAATCTGTATTCTCATGAGCCATTATATGAGCAAATACAAAGTGTGGGGAGGGACCACAGTGAATTAACACTTTGAAATCCTGTATTTAATCAATCACATTAACATTTACATAGGTTTTGAAAAATATGCCATATGCTACATACCTATTCTGTTTATAAACAATGCTTTTGCATGTATGGACTCATGAAGCTCTTGACATCCATCTTTTCCCACCCTTAGGCATTCATAGCTCAGAGCTGAGAATCATTAGTTTAGAGCCCAGTCCAAGTTGACAGAACAGGTGCTGTGATGATTGGACCACTTCATAGAACTTCATTTTTATCTTTTAATAGATGATGGCATCACCTTTAGACATATCTGACTTTTCCTTTTCTTTTTTTTTAAAGAAAATTGTATGTAAGTCTTTGAGTCTAGTTGTGAACAAGCGCCTATAGGACTCATTTTAGTTGCTGTGTAAGGCCATATGTGAGATCTATCATTGTACTCAGGTTCTTTTCTTTTTTCTCTATGGGATCTCCATGATATAGATTGAAAAAAGAATTGGGAGGTGTACATTAATCAGGTTCATGAGAAAAGAACCATCTATCCACGTTTGCACAGATTTAAAATGTAGTGGGAGTAGAATGAGGCGAGAGCATGTGTTTTGCTGTGATAGGGCCAGAACCACCTTTCGTGACCTAAGGACTCATTAATGTTCTGGATTTAAACGTGAAGTGCTCATACAGTTGCCAAGTAAATTGAAGTAAAGTGTTCCCCATATACCACTTGAGAATTCACTTTTAAAACTTTGAAATGTTTTCTATTCATTTTTGACTATACAAAGAATCACATTGGCTTCTGAGTCTTTGTCTCCTTTCCACAAAGCAGTCACTAAATACCGTCACTCCGACTCTAGAGATTGGTTGAATTCATGTTTTGTGACAGCAGTCACATGGGCTCTGTGGCTAACCGCCTCCATTCCACAGTGTTCCTACCTAGTATTGCAACTGTAGTTAGATCTACATGTACTTGGAACAGTTTCTGGATTGAGTACAAGACTGAAATGTCCTGTGGGTAAGAACTGCTGCCTGTATTTAGATTGCTCTATTCCAACCATCTTTGTTTTCTTCCTCACTGCTCTCCCCCAAGTCCTGTGCATTTAGGGTTTTTTTTAACCAGATTGTTGGAGACCTGGTCAGCAAATCAGGGGACTAGGAGTTACTATAAATAAAGAAACAAGTCACCTCATTTTGTTCACTTAGGTGATATTAATGACAGTGTTTACCCTTACCGCTAATGTTTTCCCTGGTCCAGATGGATCATTGAAAGCCATTTGAAACATAACTTGATAAAGTTAGGGGAGAGGGTAGTGCAACTGAAACAGCAGCTTTCTCTGAGAGTGGGGCCCAGTTTTTAATGTTGTCATGGCAATACTGTGTTTTAGCATATTGACTCAGAGCACCCCCCTCCAAAACAAACAAACAAACAAACAAACAAAAATCAAAACAGTGAGCCCTTCTCAATGAGAAGGGAGAGCAGGGGCATTGGGGCTTTGTGCCACCCGAGAGCCTGTTAGGAATGCACAATCTCAGGTTCCACTCAGCCTTACTGCATCAGAATCTATACTTTAACAAGATCCCCCCGGTGACTCCTCAGCACAGTTTTTAAGAAGCTCCTTCCCTGTCACCTGTGAACAAACAAGCAGCTGCATCCATCAAGCCACCTTTTGCAATGTGGCAGTTTAGTTTGTTTAGTAAATATTTCATTGTGTGCTTTCATGTTGCAGGTGATGTCAGACACTCAGCAGGCTGAGAAGCTACATTGTTTTGAGAATATGAACTAAGGTGATACAGTATCTAATCCATGGGATAAAAGTGCTTTCAAAGCCCTAAGATGCTGGCTAATTGACAGAGGTGTTGAGGAATTAATTAGTTAATTGACACTTTGAATCTTTAACATGAAAGGTGTCCTATAGAATTAGAGGTTAATCTTGGCTGTTCGATCTAATTGCCTGTTTTGTTGCCATCTGTTTTCTCATTTTGTTTTTAAAAGAATCCATATATTTGACTGTTAATCTTTCTATTGTATTAATGCTAACATGACTCTGAACATGTCTAAAATTGGCTTAATTGTCTTAGCATATCTTTCAAATAGTGATACTTTACCAAAAAAAGGTGCTTTATCAAAAGTTAGAATATTTGATGAAATATCTCAGCAGAAAAGTTCACCACCTTATCTTTCTTCACTTCAGAACATATAGCACCTCATGGCATTTCTTCATATTGTTGGTTACAGTGTGATTCCAGGGTATTCATGAGAATGCCAATCACAAGAGATAGCAAAATAGGCACTGTCTCTCTACTTGAGGAATACAAATAAATGTTGCTGTCTCTTGATCCTTCAGTCCTGACTATAGTATCAAGATAGCCATTATATGATAATCATTTCATAAAAACTTTTTGATCTTTTTCATAAGGGAGAGTGGAATTCAATGACATTTTTGCGAAATGAAAAAACATATTTCAGAAAGTTTTTTTTTGTTTTTCATCTGAGGCTGATGCAGACGAAAAAGTAGGTATGAAGGTGCTGCTTGTAATACTCAGGTTATGGAATTTTTTGAATATTTTGAGTTTTGAATAAGGTAGATGACTTTTTTTTTTTTTTTGAGACAGAGTCTCACTCTGTTGCCCTGAGTAGAGTGCCATGGCATTGGCCTAGCTCACAGCAACCTCAAACTCCTAGGCTCAAGCAATTCTTCTGCCTCAGCCTCCCGAGTAGCTGGGACTACAGGCATGCGCCACCATGCCCGGCTAATTTTTTTATATGTATTTTTGTTGTACAGCTAATTTCTTT
>CAUYRT010057692.1:0-35356 GCA_963574885.1 Lepilemur ruficaudatus
CACATATATATACACACACACATATACATATATACACACATATACAGATATACACAGATACACATACATACACACATATACATATACACATATATACACACATACACACACATACACATATACACATATACACACATATACATATATACACAGATACACGTACATACACACATATACATATACACATATATACACACACACATATACATATACATATACATATATACACACATATACAGATATACACAGATACACATACACACACATACATATACACACATACACACACATACACATATACACACATACATATATACACAGATACACGTACATACACACATACACATATACACATATATACACACACACATATACATATATACACACATACATATATACACAGATACACATACATACACACATACATATACACATATATACACACATACACACATATATACACATATGTATATGTGAATATATAAATAAGTACTATATAGTAACTGATAAGTGAACTGTACATATACATATGAACAAGTACTTCATAATCTCTTATATATGAATAAGTGAATAAACAGAATGCCAGGTGCTAATCTGTGCTATGAAGGGGATGGGGAAGGGGACACAGAGGGACAGCGGTGCTATTTAAGTTAAAATGAGCTAGGAACGCCTCTCTGAGGGAAAGCTAGATAACAAACATCTAAGGCCATTATGTTCCAGGCTGAAAGAACAGCAAGTACAAAGGCCCTGGGGTGTTTAGGGAAAGCAACCATTTATTCGTTATTCAACCAGTGTTTACTAAGGGTGCCATGCCAGCCGCTGAAGACATAAGTCACGCTCCTGTCCTCAAAGTCCCTGAACTGTAGTGCAAAAGAAATACAATTATTACACTACCTGTTTTGTAAGGGACCCCTACTGATATGGGATAAATCAGGGTAGGCTTCCTGGAGGTGGTAATAAGTGAAGTCTTGGGGTTGGGGCGAAGACAGGGCAGAAGCAGCAGGAGAAGCACATTCCAGGCAGAGAGGACAGCATAAGCAAAGGCCTGGAGGTGAGACCCAGGGTGGCAACACAGCACCCCCACGGCCCATGAGGAAAGACAGGCAGTGCCAACGGCAAACTGTAGGCCATGTAAGAATGAGGGACCAGAGGGCCCTTACGGCCACACTATGGGAGAAGTTGAAAGAACTACAGATCTTTAACAAAGAGAAGGGGAGAAGGAGGGGGCCACAGCCTTCGGGGGCTTGAAAGGAAATGACCCAAATTTATCTTGGGTTGTACTAGCGGCAGATTTAAAACGGGAAATTGCAGGGAGGTGCACTTTTCGGCAATCAGGGCTGCCCAACAGTGGAACTGAGGCTTTCAGAGTTAGTAGCTAGATTCTCTCCCTGGAAGCAGTCTGGCAGAGGCTGGACACCACCGGTCAGGGAGCAGGCTGAGGGCTCCACCCACGGGTCTGAGAGAGGGCCGCAGGTGTGATCAGGGTGGAAACAGGGCTTGCCTGGGCTGGGCTGGGAGGTAAGGAGGAAACAAGAAAATGCCTTCTAGGCAGGAATTCTGGGTGTGGGTCTGGTGTCAGCCCAAGATCCAGTGCAAACTGCAAACCTAGAAAGAGACAGGCGCTGCCATGGTCCCTGCCTCGCTGCGTTTGCTAACCACAGCTATTCTCAGGCCACACTTTGGTGAAGACGATGTCCGTAAAAGCAGGGTCAAGGATGTTTTTACGAGTTTGCCATCAGCATCGGGACCCACCACAGGAAAGTGGAAGGACTCGTGGTGCTCTCGGATGACAGTCTGTGTACCAGCACCCACAACCCCATGTGCACCCCGCAGGCAGTCTCCGCACGCCGGCCCCAGAGCCCAGCCACCCCCAGGCAGTCTCTGCACTGACCCCACTGGCCCAGGACGGCCGTTCCCTCCGTCCTCACCTGGCTGTTTCACAGTGACTTCTGTGCGCCCCGAAACCTCCTCTGCCAGCTTGTACCAGGCGTAGTTGGGGCTCAGCAGCCACTCCTCCACGTGGCAGTAGTAGCTGCCGCTGTCGCTGACCTCGGCTCTCTGGACGGTGAGGCTGAACAGGCCCCCGGACACGTGCCTCTCAAACTGGAGCCTCGCCCTCAGGCCCTCCTCCTCCGCGTAGGTGCCGTACTCAAAGGCGGAGTTGTGGGTGGTCTTGAGGATGAGCTTGCCGTCGGCGTCCGAGGGCTTGTGCACGTACCAGAGCACGGCGAAGTGGGAGTTCTGGCTGGTCTGGGACTTGACCGAGCAGTTCAGCTGAATAGGCCTGTTTTCCACCAGGGTCAGGGTCCTCTTCGATTTGCTCACCTGCAGCTTTGTCACTGAGAAGGGAAGGGGAACGGTTCAGTGGAATCGCCACACACTCCCGGAAACGTGGCCTGTCCCCAACCTCGCTTCCAGACTCCAAGGCTGGTTTTGTCCAGTGCAGTTCCTAGAGGACTTAGCATTGACTGGCTTCCTCCAAAACATGGCTCAGCATGAGGAAAGCAGCTTGGAGCCGATGTCACCCCCAGCATCCCTCCCTGCCCTTGGCTTAGGCCCTCACCACCTCTTCTCTGTCCCCTGCCTGCTTTCCTGGCTTTCACACGGCCACAAGGGTGATCCAGCTAAAATGTAAACTGCCCACATCATGTCTCTGCTTAAGAAGTTCAATGGCTCCCAACTGTAGTTAGAGAGAAAGAATTCCTTTCCACAGCACAAAGTCCCTCCAGGATCCAGCCTCAAGCACCCTCCGAGAGACAGAGACAGAGAGAGACAGAGAGAGAGAAAGAGAGAGAGAGAGAGAACGCAAACACGCAAACACACACACACACACACACACACACACACACACACACACAGTGCGGTCTCGCCCTGAGCTCTGGTCTTTGCCCTTGCTGTCATCTCTTCCCGTCCCCTCCCATCACCTCCGTCAGTGACCCTCGCCACTCTTGCCTCATTACCAGCCCCTGGGCTAGATGCCCTTCCTCTCCCGGCTGTTCTCCTCACATCTCTCTTCCACCCTAGACTGTGAGCTGCCCGAGGGCAGAGATCAACCTTTTCCCACTCCACCGGCCACTGTGTACGGAGTGCCCGCTCTGCTTCCCATAGGATGCTAAGTGCTGGCAGAGCCCCAGCCCCAGCCAGGGCGGAGTGTACGGCCTGGCGGACATTCCCATCGCCGCACGCCCAGAGCCTAGCGCGGTGCCTGGGCTTCGGAAAGCACTCCGTCACTGTTTGCTGAAACAGCGAGTGAGTGGGTGAGTAAACAAGGACACGGTGGGGAAACACGCAGCAGGTAATTAGAGGACCCTGGGAGGACCTTCCCAGGGGGACAGAGAAGGTCAGGAAGACAGTGAGCAATGGGACCGGACAGAGCCAACTCCAGCCCCCTTCCCTTGCTGTCCTGCTCCAAAGACAGAAGGGTGGGCAGACTGCGGAGTGCCGCCCCAGCCACTAATTAACAATGATGTGCACCTTGACGGTGCCAAGAAGCTGAGGTCTAATGAAATACATCTCAGGAAGGTAATCTGAGCTCTTACCCACTCCATCATTGTTATACTTGGCTCTGCCTTCCCCTACCCACCCTCTCCCCCGACTACAAATGAAACAAAGGAAAAAGAATTCTGAGTTCCTTTAAGGGAACAGATAGTACAAGCATTGTCCCACCTCCACTACTCTCTACACACTTAGCTTTTTGCCACAGGGAGCAAACCGCCTGCCAGCTAAAACAGAAACCCAGGGCAAAGCACAGACTCCATACGGGAGAGCAACACGGGCCTCTTCCAACTGGGCTTGCCTGGGGGCCCAGCTCCAGCACCCTGCCAGTCAGGCTCTTGGTTCTCGAGGCCAGGGTCCAGCTCAGGACTAGGGCTGCACGCAGACACTGGCGGTGGGCCTGGCCTGCCGGCTGCTCAAGCTTAGTCTGCAAAGCCAGCATTAAGGGTTGAGTCCCACGTGTCAAGGGATCAAAACTTTTGAAAGCCACAGACTGCCACCTGGTCTTCCTGGTAACACACAGACAAATGTTCTGAATGAATGGGAGGATTTAGCAAGCTAGGGTGTGGCAGAACCCAATACCCAATGCCAGTACTGCAAAAGCAACGCTGAGGACACACCTCCCAGTGGTAATCACACTCTTCAGGAAGGACTGCCGGATTCACATACTTACAGACCTTCTCAAACCATCAAGAACACACCAAGGGCCTCTTAGAGAGAAATTCCATGTCCCACGGCCCCACCCTTCTGGGTTCATCTTTTTTGTTAACAAGGTTAGTCTTCTGCCTTCTCCCTTCTTCAAACACAGAAAGTCCTCCAGGGCAGAGTTTGCCATTAAGCTCCCAAGCTCTGGAAACTGCATTTGCATTAGCTTGCCCATGGACTTTTCGGACTGGATTCCTATAATACTCGAAACAACCAGCTCCCTTTTCACTCCTTTCCAACCCAATTGAACGCATGCAAATGATATCTGTATCAGTGCGAATGACACCACCTGAATTATCTGGTTCTTGGCCAAAAAAACTGGGTTGTTCAGTGTCGAGTAGAAAGAGCTTTAAAATGTATTATTAATCAGGGCCAGATTATTTTTGCAACTGTTACTAAGGAAACCTCAATTGCTATAGTAACCGCATATGTTAAACTAGAATCCTATGACTAAACTTCAATCCAGTCACATGGTCTGAGAATAAGAATCCAAGCAAGAGAAATGTTTCAAAGCACTTCTATTTTTTTTTTCCTTCCCATGTCAAAATATTGTGAAGTGTTGAGAAGCTTGAAAGAGAGGCATTTTTAAAATTTGGTGGATGTCTGACAGGGGAGCAAAGGGGTCAGTTCCTTTTCTGTGCTTTGGGTTTCCCACATCTCAAGGACAGGGAGGACCTTTCCTGAAGCCCAGAGAAGACTGAGGAGTCCACATCTAATTGGGAAGCACTCACACGTCCTGCCACGGCACTGCCCTGGGGGGTGTGGCCTGTGTGTCCTCCACAGTTAGGACAGCCCAATCCCCGTAAGGACCACAGGTGTTTTCTAGTGCAAAATGAGCACAATGACAGTATGTATCTACCCCATTAGGAGTAGCGTACAGACTGAAAACAACAGTCTATAAGAAGAGTTTAGCACAGAACCTGGTAGATAGTAAATACTCAGGAAATTTTAGCTATTTCCAGGGAGATCTTCCTAAATGCAATCAGAGGCATGTGACTCCCCAGCTTAGAGCCTGGTCGCGGCTCCTCTCCCCAGGGCCCGTGACAGTAGTTCTCAACAGGGCAGCCTACCTGTAGGCAGATCTTTGGTTGCCACACTGATTTGGGGAAGGGTAGATGTTTAATGGACGAAAGCCAATGAAAGATGTAAAACCGTATCTGGGACAACTCTATGCAACACAACTCTGCCTTGTGTCCTGTGTGAATTTTGCATGACATTCACACGGGTGAAAATTATGTCTCTGATTTTAACTAGGAGGGTGAAAGGGCACTCCAGAAGGGGGGGACAGGTGAGCAAAGATGACAACTTCTCCATGCACTAAATTCAGGGAGCAGCAAGTGGTCAGGTGTGACTGGAGGAAGTTAGAAAGGTAAGCTAGAACTTACTTTCATTTTAATACATGCCAGGTCAGTCAAGAGAGGATTTTCCTTTGTTGTGTTCAGAATTGCAGCAAGAGCTGCTCAGGACTCCAGAAGCCCTGTCCAGGACAGCAGTGCGGCTTGGGTGCCAAGTCTCGGGCACAGTGGCCGCCAGTGTGTGTTCAGGGGCAGTACTTATAGCACCTCTGCCAGCCGCAGCACTGACCAGGACTGTGCCTTAGTTTACCATGAGCTACTTAAAAAAAAAAACTCCTTCTTTATCTCACAATTAGGGCAGTAGAGCAAGTTTTAAAGGTTATGTGATTATTACATTGTCTATAAATTTCATTTCTGGGTAGTAAAGGAAACATTATAAATTATTATGAAAAGGAGAACATGATCTGAGTATGAGCTGCAGTCCTAATTCCTTAGTTTACTCTAATTTATTTAACAAACTTTCATGTAGTCCTTTTTATGTGCTCAGCACTATTCTAAGCACTCTATGAATATTAACCATTTGGTCCTCACCAGTCCTATGAAATAAATATTATTCCCAATTTTATAAAGATACTTGCTCAAGGTCACACAGCCAGTTAAGTGGTAGGGTAGGAATCCAAAGCCAGGCCATCGGGTCTGTCCTTGCTTTTGGCCATTACTTACAGCCACTCTCCATGCTCCCCTGCACAAAAGGGGCTCCCTGGTCTCTGCCAAGCTTGCCTGGGGGAGAACCCCTCTCATACCCCAACCTTTAGTCATCTCAACACAAGCACGCTGCTTCCTGCCTCGAGCCTGAAATGTCCCCCACCTCCCTCCCTGCCTCCCACCCCACACGGATTCCCTTCTCACGCCTCCTGCCCATGCCTGTGCTGGCTCTGCCTCCACACCTGTAAGGCTTTGTAGTACCCCCGTCCCCAGGCCTCCCATCTCCCACACTGTCCAAAGGCAGGACATGACACAGTCCATCTCTGCAGCTTTAGCACCCACATAGCCCCTGGCACGCAGCAGGTGCTTACACAGGGGTGCAGAGTGACGGGAAGGAGGGGCAAAGGGAAAGCAGCAAGAGTTTGGAGGTGGAAATAGCTAATTAGAGTAACCCAGATGCACCCCAGCCTGCCTTGGTGCATCTGCAGACAGAGCAGTGACCCTTGCTCATTGATTCCAATAACAAGTGCACCTGCTGTCATGATGGCAATGAGGCCTGTGGCATGGGGGAAGGGCTGGGCACACCTCCTAGGGCTCTTGCGCTCACGCTCACTCTATCTCTGCACAGACTACAGGCAGCAGCCACATGGCGTAGAAGGAGGAGAACCCCAGGCTCCCCCCAAAAGCAAGGAGGGACCAACTCTCTGAGGGATGGGACAGCCAGTTACCACCAGACCGTGACAAGGAGGGCCACTATTCACATGCCTGGACTCACGGAAGTCAAAGAAAAGCCCTCAGCTATCCCAATCTGCCAGGTCAGCAATAAGAAATGGAAGAGAACGGATTTGGCAACATCCAGAGGGTATTAAATATTCATCCTGACTACCCATCAGTAAAATCCCAGCAGAATACACCCTCTGACAAGTCGGCTTTCTGCTCTGGAAGCTGTCCTCCTGGAAGCTTGTTTATTGCTTTGTCGATTTTAATGTACAATATTTAATAGCCAGACCAAGGTATGGTCATAAACATTTGGAAAACGAGTGCTGACATTTCCCTTATTGCTTCTGTACTTAGGGATGTGTAATTGGAGGGTGGTTTTGAGCTGAAGAAAATCAGAAGGAAGCAAGGCAATGCCTCACAATTAATAGAGAAAAGAACTGATTAAGAACTAAGAATCGAAAGTGTTGAACTGGCTAAGAGTCTTGCCCAAATGCCCCTTGGGGCTCACACTGTGCGATCGACGGGAGTCAGACTAAGCTAAAGCAACGATGAAATGGGGGTGGAGGCCTTCCTGGAAGATTTCCTTAGGACGTGCACACACAACAAGAAGCTTGTGTGTGGAATGGTCAGTGATACACAGCTGGGGGGCCGTGTGCCCTCCAACCAGAGATTCTGATGCATCAAGTGGCTGTGCTGTGGCTGAGATCAGCGGGGCTTGGGCAGGGAGCAGGCTGGGCGCAGCCCACACAGAGCCTTGCTGGGAGACCCAACAGCACCGCAGTGCAAGGCTGAGGATAAACCCACCAGCCTGAGTTAGACAACGGTCCCCAGGTTGCTGCTTGATTCCAATAGAATATTCTTTAAAAAGGGTAGGGGGACAGAAGACACTTCTATGGGAGACACCAGAGCAGGGCTGGGGTGTGCACAGGCAGTAGCAGAGAGGCCGGCACTGGCTTTGAGCTCTGGCATCCCCGAGCCTCAGAGCCACCTTGTGGCAGCAGTTAGAAGGAACAGAGGAGTCACATGAGGCACAGATTAAACTCGTCCACCAGCAGCAAACTGTGTATTATGGAACCTCTACAAATGCCTTGTGACCCCAGCTTCCAAGGACGAAATTTAAGCATTTGCTAAAGGGATCAGGAAATCAGGGATGCTAAACCAGAGGAAGACACCATTAAATAAAAGTACACGGTACCAAAGAGGATTCCCAAGAAGAAAAACAATTATCTGGAAAACATGGTAACATAATAAAATTAAGACCTTGGACTCTGGAGCCAGGCTGCCTGTCTTGATTTGAATCCTGGCCCCACCACTTATTATGGATTGCTGGGTAATTTATATAACCTCTGTGTCAGTATCCTCATCTGTCCCCCTCACGACATTGTAGGAATTAAGTAAGAAAAAACTAAATCAGTTATCACATGTAAAGCATTCAGGATGGTGATGGGCACACAAGAAATACCCAAGGAGTATCAGCTGCTACAGTTGTTACTACTATGGTTACTACCAGTACCAGCGACTACAAGGAGAAAACCTCTTCTATAAATGACACCATTAACTAAACGCAGAAAGAATAATTTTGGATTATATGACCTTAAAAAAGGTCAAGGTCTCTCCACCCCAATTGCCTTTTAATAAGACACACCTGGATGCAAATCCCACCTTCCCCACTCACTATGTATCTGACTTGGGCAAGTTAGAACCTCTCTGAGCTTCTGCGACTTCATTTATAAAATAGGAAAGCAGTGCCTTCCTCCCAGGGTTGCCGTGAAGATTAGGCAGGATAATATGCACCAAGTGTGCAATCTAGTTTCCAGCACATAGTCAGCCCTCATGTATTTTTCTACTTCTGTTTCCCCCCCAAAAAAGCACCAGCACTGACCAGTGTATGTGGGAAAAGAGTAAAAATGAATGCTCTTTGGGAAATATTAAGTACTAAATGCATAAATATTTAATAAAGGAGACACAGTAACACTTAAGGGGATGCACTCTCCCTGGTGCCTCGGCCGCCCTCTGGGAGCCGTGTGCAGCCCAAAGCACCCACCTTTGCTCTTCCCAGCCTCCCGAGGGCCGTGGAAGCGCATTACCGCACACCTCTGAGAGGAGGACTCCTTACAGCCACGTGCAATGATGCTCCTAAGCCTCCTATGCCAACCACTGTTCGTTCTCACTTTACAGCGAAAGCACGACAGAAATCAGTCGTCAGAAATCAGAAATCAGAAATCAGCAAGATCCACAAGACACGAAGACCATCCTCAGAGCAGACCCTGGGTCTTCCTAACTCTCCAGCTACTTCCTCTACCCAGGAGGCAATCCTATGGTGTAATGGAAAACGCAGATGTATGGAAGTCGGAGAGACCTGTGCTCCAATCTCAGTTCAAATCTCGGTTTTGCCACTTAACTAGTTGGTTTGCCTCCATCAAAGTTCCCCAACCACTCAGAGCCTTGGTTTCCTCATTAGCAAAATGTGGGTATAAATATCTACATTATTAAATTGTTGGATAAATTTATAAAGAAAACATAAAGCGTCAAGGACAAAGCCTAGCACCCAAGAGGTACTTCATACATTTTTGTCCCTTCTGCCTTTAGGGAAACCATAAATTAATCAGAATTCAAATAATTAGAACCTTCCATAAACTAATCCCGTATTCTTCCCTGAGACACTCCAGTCTTCGATTCCAAGTAGTAACAGAAACAAGCATATAGTTGGGATTTATTCAAAAAGGCAATGTCAGGCAAGGTCTTGGGGTCAGCATCTCCTCCATCTTCTACAGCTGCAGAACCACGTGACGGGCACTGCCGCTCAGAACACTGACCTTGGGAGCCCGAGGAGACCCAAAAAGGTGCAATTATGATCCTAATGTCCTACTCAATAAGGCAGGCAAGTGGGTACCTCGGCATTTTTCACAAGAGTTCACGTAAAATGGGGTCTCTGCTTAACCCTCCATTAACCTGAAAATCCACTTAAGCAAAACAGCCTCTTCCCTGGGTATCTTCTCGGTCCAATTTTAGGCTCTAATTGGCCAAGAAACAATGTCACCACGTATACAACTTGCTTGTTTCAAAGCTGGTACGGAACAGAACTCTGTTATGGGGTTAGAAGAGGTGAAGGATAAACTCAGAGGTTACCATTATTTAACCTCACTTTGCTGAAAAACAACACGGTGGCTACCTAAAGCGGTCTAGCAGACCACACTAACTAGGGCTGTTAGTGGGCAGAAAAATCCTTTTTGCAAGGTGTTAAAGCCATCTTGGCAAAGCCAAACCCTGACCGTTCCCTGGGTGGGTGCCTGGGCATGGCCTGGGCAACAGGAGGGATGAGGAGCCTACAGCCTGGTTCCACCCTCCACCACCTTCTGACCTGGCAGGAGACAAGGACAGACAGAGGAAAACCACAAGAGCAGCATGTACTTAATTGCTCCCGCATGTCCATGGAAGAGCCTGTCGAGGGTGAGAATGTTTCAGAAAGTCCCACTGACTAATGCTCCCCAATCAGCGCATCCTTATCGTTCGCTTTGAAAGATACTCAGCCTCCACGGGAGAAAGGAGCTCAAACTGGACACCCCGGGACTGGGGCTGGGTGCTGGAAACATTGTGGAAGAAGGATGACCAGGGTTCAAATCCTGGCTCCACCATTTCATAGCTATACAATCTCAGGCTTAGTGCCTTTAATCTTCCCAGTTGAGACATTCTAATAAAGTAACTGACCTCAGCATGTAGCACAAAGCAGATGCTTAGTAAGCACCTGGTATCTTCCCTCTCCCCTCAGAGTGTCCTTCATTAGGGGACAGTGATGCCTGTTCCACATAATTGTCACGAGGATTATAGGAGATGAGGTTAAGTATAGAGAAGGGGGAGCTTTCTGTATAACAACTGGCCTGCGAGCTTCATAAACGTGTCTTCACACATGTGTACACACACACACACACACGGAGGCCAGGGAATTGTTCTCAATTAAATGAGTCTAAAGACTAAATGCAATACACGATTCCCTAACTGTATGCTAGTTTGGAAAAAAAAAGAAAACGCAAACTCTAAAGATTAGAACCATTGGGGAGATGCAGGTAACAGGACTACAGTAATGTTAAATTCCACGAGTAGTGGGTGGGTGGGACAATGTCCTGTTCTTCGGAGTTGCGTGTAGAAGTATTAATATTTAGGGGGAGGTGTCCTGATGTCTGCAACGTACCTTCAAATGCTTCAAAAACAACTAAAAGAAACGGAAGGAGAAAACAAATGTGGTAAGACATCAACAACTGGCCATCAAGGAAAGGGAATGTTAAGTGTTCACTGCACAACTCTTGCAACTTCCTACTGATTTGAAATTTCTCAAAATAAAGAGCTGGGAAACAAAGAAGCCAAGGGCTTGACGCACCCTCTCCCTTCCCTCCTCACGTCTCATCAGGCAATGTGAGCACATAACGAGCAAGGCCCTGGGGTCGCAGCACCCACCTGGCTGCAGCACCCGAATCTCCAGCAGGTTGGAGGTCCTTTCCGCCAGCCGCGTCCAGGTGTGGTTGTAGTTCTTCCGCCACAGCTCCGCCACACACTGGTACTTGCCCGCCTCCGTGTCGCTGGCTCGGCTGATGCTCAGACGGACGTTGTTGCTGGACTCAGCCTTCTCGATGGCAGTTCGGGTTCGGAAGCTGGAGGACCTGTCCCCCCACTGGACCCCTCCGTCCCGGGTGAAGGTCACCAGGTCGTGGAACTCAACGGTGCCCACCGGCTGGAACCGCCACGTCACCGACACGGGGACCCGGGCGGGGTAATGGGGTTTGATGATGCACTGCAAGTCAAAGGAGTCGCTGTAGGTCACCCCTGGCGTCCGGGAGATGGCTGTGACTGCAAAGCCCGTCTCTGGAGAGAGAGCAGAGAGATTCAACCAGAGGAGGCACCTGGCTTTCTCGGGGCAGCTGGCAAGGCAGGCAGCACACAGCAGGGGCTCTCGGGGCTCTCTTTGCTCACAGGACAGCACTGCTTTCGGTATCACACTGAGGCACAATCCCCACGGCTCACAAGACTCCACGGAAAGCCCACTGCTATCCTCCCTGAGCAGCCCTAGCCTAATCCCTTCCTGACCCTCATGGGCAGGTGCGTGCGATCCTCTCCTGGATCACCATGGACACCACAGTCCTCTCAGGGACTGAGCACACAGGCAGGGCCACTCCTAGAAATCCTGGGATTCCATGAGAAAAAGGCCCAAAGCCAGCTTCCTTTGTTACATGCAAGGTGGCTGCAACCTCCCAGCCCCACCTCCTTCTCCTGGTCCCTGATGCATCAGTGCCAGAGAAGGGAGGCGGATGGAGGAGGCCTCCAGGCCCTTTCCCACTTCCCTCACGAAATCTGGCACAGAGAGGCAGGAGGAGACCTCTGGTGAGGTGGGGCAACGGTCCTAAAGCCAGGTTCTGTGAGTCCCTGTTAAGTGGGCAGCATTCCTAATCCCAGTACTGACTCCTCAATCTGAGTACCTCAGAGCTCCTTCAGCCTGGAAGTACTATCTAATATTAATGCATTGATTATAATCATAAAACTAACAGCAGCCAGTATTTACTGAGCACTATCTATGTGCCATGCATGGCGCCAACTGCTTTGCTCTGCCACACTTCAGTGACTCCCCGAAACAACCTCACAGAACAGGGAGGCTTATCATCTCTTTTTGCAGATGCAGGAACTGAGGCACAGAGAGGTTAAATAAACAGCCCAGTATCAAGTTGCTGGTAGGTAAATGGCAGAGTCAGGCTCCAAACCTGCATGCAACTAGATTCCAGGGGCTTTCAGGCTGCTTTAGCCAAGGGAAGCGTAACACAGTGGTTCAAGGCATGGACTCTGGAGCCAGCTACCTAACTTTGACACTTCCTAGCTGTATGACATTAAGCAAGTTACTTAATTTTTGTCTCTGTTTCCCCATCTATAAAATAGGTCCACGTGAAGATTAAATGAGTATTTGTAAAATAATTGTAATATTACCTGGCACATACTTAGACTATATGCCATATTTTGTTAAAGAAACAAAACAGACATAAAGGAAAATATATTTCACAGGTGAAAGGCAAGTCACAGAATGAATCTTTTCTACGAGGTGGTTAGGTCAGCAAACACCAATATGAAAATTCACATGTGTCATTGCTAACTTTAGTCAACCTTAGTGAGTCCAGGGTGCCCTCCCACTCTTCGCTGTCCACCCTTTTGGGCCGCCTGATCCTGGTTCTAGACAGAGGCGTCCCAGGGGTCAGCAGGCGAGCAGAGCCAGCCCCAGGATCCCAGGGCAGAGCTGCTAAGTGTCCCCTGGTGGCGGGGACACCAGACATCGGGTGAGTATGAAAAAACTCAGGGGATAACCTGATATTGTAAATTACTTCAGGCAGAACAATCCTAACTCTCGCTACTCCTTGGACACTCCTAACCTCCCAGGATGGGAAAAAACTATCAGTACCAGACGCCCAGAACCTTCCCCTCAAGTTCCATCTCCAAAGGTCCACACCAGGGCCGAGTACAGACAGGCACAGGGATTGAGCTGATCAGGAAACTCAATCACTGGAGGAAGTTTCTAGAGACAGAAATCTGAGCTGCATGATTACTGCAGAAAGCAGGTCAATCTTTCGGATTAAGCTTTCAGAAAGTACATGTAATTCAAATCTCAGAAGGATGGGAAAGTGAAGGACTTTTATGGGGGGCAAAGTTACTCATCTTTACTGAGCATGTCCAAAGGTGGTGACACGGTCCCAGGGAGTGGGATATAACATTGCCGAGGACAACTATGTCAGTGTCCTGATAAACAGGAAGGCCTGACAAGTTATCTTCCCAGAAAATTCGTACACTGTTTTTTTTAAATTTAATATACTGATTATATTAGGCAGATAAATGTTGACGGAAGCCTTTTTACCCCATGCAAAGCAAATCTAATATTCTTTGGTTTTAGCAAATCTCAAGGTATCTTTTCATTTCATGCTAATGAGGAAATAGCCTTCTTAGGTAGGAGCCACATAGAGGAGTACATAAAAAGATGGGCTTTGGATAAAATTTAGGACAAATTGCTGGTTTCCTGGGTTCAGACAGTCACTTGGTCATTTAAAAGCTATAGCCTTGGGCAAATCATTTAACCTGTCTCAGGCTCAGTTTCCTTGCAATATGAAAGTGTCTACCTCTTGGCCAGGCGATGAGTCAATGAGACAATTAAACTTACGTGCTTAGATTCAGCCAGGAACATAGTAAATGCTAAATCAATGGTGATGGGTGACTGTCTACCCTTCTCTGCCCTGCTCTCCACATTTTCAGGGCCCCTGGGCAGCAGGGCATGAGAGACATGCCATGGCGCTTAAATGCTCCTGCTCCTCCAGGCCAGGTTTGGCAGCAACCGTGTCCCTCTACCTGGGGCCACCGCTCCTGCAGGGAGGCCTTGCTGACCTGGCTAGAACTCTAATAACTCCACTCTCCACTGCCCTGACGTAGGAGCTGTAATAGCTCCCAGCTAATGCCAGCCCTCAGGGGCCCCAGCATCCACTGTGGGTTCCTTCGACTCTGCCTGCAGCACTGTAAAGAATCCCTTCAAGTAAATGCTTTGGAAAGTGCTGTTTCCTGCCGGAACTCTGATTGCTAACAGTCAGGGTGAGGAGCTTGACAATGGAGCGGTCTTTCATATCATCCCACCACTCACTCACCGAGAGCAGTGATGGAGACAAGGGTGCTGGCCCGGCGCTCTCCCACAATCTGCCACTCGCCGTCCACTGCCCGGACCCATTCGGTCACGTGGCATTCGTACTGGCCCTCGTCCTCCTTCCTGCTGTTGAAAATGCCCAGGCTGAACGAGTTGGGCTGCACCTGCTCCATCTGGATGCCCCCAAAGCTGCTGCGCTCCCAGTAGGACGATCCCGGCTGCACGGTGCCATCCCGGTCTAGCCACATGATATTGCTGTGGCGGTTCTGCCTGTCCACGAGCTGCCAGATGACAGAGAAGCGGCCCTGAGACCTGCCCGCCGTGCGGACACTGCAGGAGAAGTGCAAATCCTCGCCCTCCAGGATGACGCTGGCGTTGCTGGCCACCTCCACGGAGATGCTGCTCTCTGGGAAGAGGGAGAGAGGAACACGCTGGGGGCTTTATGGTCTCCACGGTGCCCTCCCCACAGATCAACAGGAGGAGGGGTGCAAATGGAATCACGTTCAGGTACAGTGAGCCTCAGGGAATAAAAAGCACTCTGACCCTTGCTGCTGCAAGCCCTGGCGGGCTCTGGGCATTGCTCCCTGTGGTCTTAGGTCTGACAATCTAGGATGCTCTTTGCTGTGTGCAGAGGACTGGGATAATGAGGTTCTAACACCTGAGACTAAATCAGAACCTGAGAAATACAACACAATGACATGATGTTTAGGGCATAAAACAATTTATCAGGTAACCTATTCAGCTGGAGTTCAGGGCTTTTCAAGTTGGATTTTCAGCATGATGAGTAACTCCAAAACCCTGCTTCACTTCAATCTTCCCATTGAAGATTCGGTGCTACAGCAGTCAAATAAAAGCTGAACATCCTTAATGTGCTATTTGAGCCCTTCTGAACAATATTAGGGAGTAGGGAAAAAAATGACAGGAAGTACTTAGGAGATAACGTGTGCTTAAGCGTGGATAATAACGAAGCACAGATGGTCTAGTTTCACAGGGTGTGTGGGGAGCGAGCTTTCATACGTTCATTAACACAGAAAGAAACCAGAGCACATCATCTACCATCTCCTGCCTGCCCACGGCCAGCCCTGGGCTTTCCTTTGCTCTCTACCTTGAAACATTCCTCCAGAGCCTGGGATAAGGATTCCACTCCCTTTTCTCTGACTTAGTCTGGCCTCTGCTACTTACTTAGCTATCTAAACCCACTCAACTGAATTATTTAAACTCTATATGCTTCAGTTCATTCTTCTGTAAGAGAGGCAGAGTGCTGTCTTTAATTGTGGAATTTTTTAAAAGATTAAAACGTAGGCCAGGCATGGTAGCTCATACCCTGGGCAACACAGCAAGACCCTTTCTCTACAAAAATTTTTTTTAAAAAATTAGCTGGGCAGAGTGGCATGTGCCTGTATTTCAACTATTTGGGAGCCTGAGGCAGGAGGATTGTTTGAGCCCAGGAGTTTGAGGTTACAGTGAGCTATGATCATGCCATGGCACTCCAGCCTGGGCAATAAAGTGAGTCCCTGTCCCTTAAAAAAACCAAAGTAAATGGGATAATGTATATAGATTCACCTAACACATAGTAGGTTTTCAAAAACTGGTCACCATGATCATGATTAATTTTACTGTTCCCAATAACTCTTCGTTTTTATAAACATCATAGATATCCTAATCTATCTTAATTATGCATATCTTATTTTATATAATCATTTATTTTGAGTAAAAAAGGTTCATAAATATTAAAGAACACAAAATATCGTAACTAATTTGGCTTTAATTATCTGGGCACCCCTCACATGACACATATACAATAAATTTAAACCAATAAATCAAACCCCAGATTAAAGAGGCATACCCAATTAAAGAGGGAAAACACACACATAGGCATAGCAATGCATCTGAATCAATCTTTTCTCCCCTTAATTTCCCCAACAGGCAGAAACAAAGATGAGCACCGAGCCTCAGCATCTAGCTCTGATTTTCACGAGTATGCCTGCTACCCATTCTGGATTTGCTTGATTCATGTGGGAAAAAAAGATCTGGACAGGGGAGGGTTTAGCGATTTCTTTCAGAAGGGCAACATCCCCCCGAGAGTCATGCCAAGATGATTCATGGAGACAGTGGGGCTCCTGAATAGCCACCATCTAGAGCACTAGCGGTCAAGAGCATGGATTTTGAGACTTTCTAACTCTGTAATCGTGGGGTTCTTACTTAACCTACCCAAGCTCCAATTTCTCATGTGCGAAATGGAGATACCAGTAGTGCCTACTTCTTAGGGTCATGACATTGAGAGGATTAGATGAGGTAATTATTTTTCATCATCATTAATGACAACAATATTCCTCTTTGGATTAAAGACTCATTCCCACTGTTATCAATTCAAAGTAAGGGATTAAGAGGACAACTTCAGCATCAAGGGAGAAAATCCTTTTGCTTGTCTTAAGCAGAAGAATGACTTGCAGGACATCACTCCCATTCCCTGCTGTCACCCCAAAGGACTCTCAATGTAAGTCTTGGCTTGTTTATTATAAGGGCTGCTCTTTGGTGCTCTGTTGCTTGGACGAGCCTGGAAAAACCACACAGTTAGAAAGTGGAGCTCCAAGAAGAAAAGCCATTCTAGCAGCCGAGGCAAAGGCAAACACACAGACCTGGTGCCTTATTGCCCCTGAGACTGTTTACCAGGGTTCCCAGGCCTGAGAAAAGGCAGCCACAATTTAAAACTCTCTGGATTAAGTGAAAACTAGGACAGAACTAATGAGAATCTGAGTATATGTTCACAAATGAAACTTCAAATCAGGAGGTGGATGGCGTAGCACAGGCTAAGTGCAGAGCAGTGGATTTGGAGTTAGAAGCAAATATTTCCTAATGTGATGCAAGCTCAGCCTCCCGCTGAACAACCGGCTCAGTCTTTTCCCCGTGTGCTGCTCTGACTTCTTCACCCGCAGGATGGATATGATACTGGCCTCCACAAAGACTTGAGAGGTGGGAGTGGAGAAGGGGATGATAAATGCAGAAGCACTTGGGGCTCTTAGGAGGAAAAGCGCCATTAAAATCCAAGGCATGATCACCATTACCGATGTGATTGTTGTTCTTTGTCGACTTACCCAAGTGGCCTTGGGGCAGGATCTGGTGGTGCTGGGGGACTTTAACTACCCAGTTATCTGCTGGAAAAGCAATATAGCAGGCCACAGATCATCAAACGAGTTCTTGGAAGGGGTTGGGGGAAATCTTAGCACAAAAGATATAGGAAGTAAATATCGTGGCTGCCCCTCACTCGATCCTTACCAGACAACGAGGAATTAGTTGCAGATTTAAAAGTAGAGAGTCCGTGGTTAAGGCAAGCACAGACCGACAGGAAAATAGTAAAGAGAGGGGACATTCACTTCAATAATTTCAGTTGTATAAATATTCTGCGAGCACCTACTCTATGCAAAGCACCATGCTAGGCATTCCAAGGTGGGGGGGAAAGGTCTAAGAAACTAAAGGTTTTCAAGATAATTAGTTGGGTATGTGTGTATGGTTTTTAAAAATAATTAAGCATGAAAGAAAATGATCCTGTTGATGAGCAAAGAAAAAAAGAGTGTCAAGACTCCAAGTCTATTTTTTACTTCACACTTGAAGAGAAATATTTTAAATGTGTAAAAGTATAAATAAAAACGTAAAGGAAATCATTACAAGGCTAAGAGAAAGAACAGTTCGAGCAGCTTAGAAAATGTTAAAGGTTAGTTTTCAAACTTTACCATCTTAACGTCAGAGCATTGTAAGTTTTTATTCTCATTTTACTAAAAACAGAATTACGAGAGAAATGAGATTAATAAGAACATCCTGATGCTACGGATGTTTAAACACAACACAGGCAAACACTAGCAGTCTCTAGAACCCCCCCAGCCGTGGCCGCTACCCACCCAGACAACGCCCGCTGACATGGAGGCAGGGAGCGCTCTCAAGCAGCCTCGGAACCCAGCTGAGCTCTAAAAGGCTGTGCTCCAGGAAGATGTGAGAGACCCCATCCACTGACTTTTAAAAATGCAATTTCAATAGGGAAGAGACAATTAGGGAAACACCAACCTTTACACCTAAAAAACCCAGACAGCAAATCCTTCTTAATAATGTGCCTTATGATTTAAAATCCTCCCATAAAAGACCAACTCTCGTTAAGTGAGGTTTGAAGACAGGCATCTACCCACTTCTTCCGGGACTTAATTCCCACACAGGAGCACACAGCTTTCCAGGATTTCTGGTTTCCCTCCAAGCTGAGCTGGCATTGCCGGCGTCTGCATGGGGCTGCTAGCAGCTAGGATCTGCTGGCGCCGGGCTCCACCCCGCAGCACCCCCCTGATCCTGATGCCCTGCTACCTGGGGGGCTGCTCCGTGTGGGCAGGCAAGCTCGGGGGGAGAGAGCTTCCACAGGTTCTCTCCCAGCTCTGCTTTAACCCTTGGTTCCATCCGCCCTCCCCTCACCCCCTACCTGTGGCTGTCCTCTGTCCCCTACTCTTCCTAAGTGATGCTGAGCTAAGGGAGGAGAAGGAAGTAGCACATCTCTCTACTTACTGAGGGGGAGGACTATGATGGGGATGTTCTTGGGACGCTTGCTCTCCTTGTCGATGAATTCCCCGGTCACTGTTTTCTCTCGCTCCGTCACCCGACAGTTGTATTTGCCGCTATCTTCCTGGCGGAGGTGGTAGATCTTCAGCACAAAGACACTGTCGCTCTCTTTGGCCACCTTGAGCTGTCCCCTGGCTTCCCGGTGGGCGAATTCGCTGTTGAGGACTGGCACGGCATTAGGCCCCATGCTGGCGATGAGCGAGCTGTTGAAGGCCCAGGAGACGGCAAAGTAACGGTCGGGAACGTTCTGAGCCTCCAGGATGCATCTGAACTCCACCGGCTCACCCACCGTGTGCAGCCGCTTCTCCGTCTCCAGCCGAACGGTGAAATCTTTGTCTGAGAAAACAAACAGCGAAAGGATACATTCTGGATGTATGAGGGCCCCGGCTAACCAAGCTGCAACAGCAAATCCCCATTTTACAGCACCAGCTACAGGGACGCACCACCGCACTTACAGTGGAAGGAAAATCCAACTCAGACCCAGGTGACCTGGGGCCCAGAGAAACCACTGAATATCAGAGAGAGAATTCAAAGGTAGCGCATCCCAGGTAGTCTAAGGAGCTTGTCATCCCAGTTGAGACCAATGGGGCTCAGTTCAAAGCTTATGATGCCCTAGATTAGACCCCCAGAGATCAGTAAGGAACTCCTGATACCACTTAAACAGCAGATCGCAAAGGTCTAGCCTTGATATATGCACCCAGAACTCCATTTAAGCAACAGGATTACAAATATTTTCAGCAGATACTGTAAGACTCACCCACTGAGGTCTGCAAGAAAAAATTAGAAAGTGGCCCAGGTGCTGACCCCAATCCTAATAAATACTCAAAGATGAGTATATTGAAATAATCTCTCCACCCCCATGTGAATACTAGAAATAAGATACAGGTAAGACAAACCCTAACAGAATCACACAGGAAAAATGAAAACGAATGTCTTTTCACTAGTCTACCACCTGTTAGATCAAATCTTTAGGCAGATGGAGAGGGAAAGCAACTACATCAGCTGAAAGCCAGACAACCTCCGAAATGGCCAGTGTACCCAAGCACCCTTCAAAGAGCTGGGTGTTCAACCAGGCAAGAGGCGGTGAGCAAAGGAGGCTCGTCACCACTGAGAGCATCACCGCACGCCGTGTGATGGTGCTCGGTCAATCTCATGAGATTCAGGGGGTAAGACACGGAGCTAAGGGTTAGAGACCGGAGCTGTAACCACTGCCCAGAGACCTTCTTTCAGTTCCAGCTCTGGTCCTCTAAGGAGAACATCCAGGGGGGAAATCCCGTGACAGGGAGGTTTGGATTCCTTGCAGATTCATCAGCTCCAACCTCAACTGCCTTCCAAGAACAACCTTTACCACTGTGTTCAAGACCCTTGCCCACCCATCCCCATCCCACGCACTCTTCAAGCAGATGAGGATCCCGTCTCCCAGAGAAAACACACGATTCACGAGTGAGCTGTGTCTGTGTCCTCCTCTCCAGCCCCAGCTCTACTTTACACCCACCCGCTCCTTGGGCTCTCCAGCCCCTCCTCTCCCACCAGGGCCAGGGTCCTGCCCCCTACCCCCCCTTCTCTCCAGTGACCTAACTCCTTTCCTTTACTACCTAACTTTGAGACGGAGCAAACTACACTCAGCAATGCCGGGGCTCACCTCCAATGTGTCAGCTGCTGCTGCTGCAGCTTCCACTCCCCAGCGGACCAGTCCCGAGAGACACAGATTGAAGAGGCAGGTTTTTATCCATCTACCTGGATGAGCACACCCAGCTGGGACTGTGCCCATGTTATCTGCTCTCTGGTCAAACAAACTGTAGTCGTTTATAACCCAACGTTAATGATAAAAAACACACTCCCTCCACATAAATGCCGCTGGAGCCGTGCACGGGGTGCCCCAGACCTCAGACCTTCCCATTGCTCCGGGTCAGGCTGGCTACAACTGTGACTTGCTTCTTTCGGCAGCCAGAGACTCGCCTCATCTCACAGGAATGGCCCCATGGCTTACTGACGCCTTCACCAGAATGAAGACACAAGATTTACAGCGCACCACTCCCCATCTGCACGGCAATTTGTCCTTGGTTATTATCCCCAATTATACCTCTGGAAATTGATCTATGCTTTTTCCAACACCCCTCCCTCCTCAACTCACTGAAATTTGGCTTCTGGCCCTTCTCCCATGTTTCACTGACCTAGCAAATGTCACCAATGATCCACCCTACCCTTCACCCCCACCCCAAAGGCTTTTCTCAAGTGGGTTGAAGCCTCTGGACCCACTCTCCTCCCTTGGGTCCCATGACATTTTCCATCCTGCTCCTCCTCTGGCTGGCCTGACGACTCTGTTCTGCTCCTTCTCCCTGGGACCTGCTTCTCTGATCGTGTTTCAGTGCTGCTGTTCTCCCAGGCCCTTTCCTGGGCTTACCCTGTGGGCTTCTCCCAGGCCCTCATCACTCCCAAGTTCAGTCTCTAATGAGCTCCAGCCCCCTATGTCCGATGACCCACTGGGTGTTTCACATACTGAGTATCTCTGTAAGAGTCTGCTTGCAGGATGGACTCCTTGACTAAAATTGACAAAAGCAAAACAAAAGACAAGCCGTGCTGTCACTAACGGGAAAGCAGAGACTTTCAAGCAGGACCGCGCATGTCCTCATTCCCCTTCCTTCCCCCTCCCTCCTTCGCTCCCACAGTTCAGGGATCCACGGAGCCCTGGCCTTGGGCTCCCAGCCAGCTGGATGCCTCCTTCCACTGTGCCCTTTATTCTTTTGCCTCTAGCACCCACTGACCTAGCCCCAGCCTTATTAGCTCTTTCCTATCTGGTCTCTTCACACCCAACCTGTTTTATCAGCCTCCGGGCGGCCTCCATGGGTTTTTCCTTCTAAAACCCTGATTTGACTGTGCTACTCTCTGCTTCAAAATCTCTATCTCCTCTCCCCCAGCCTGGCTGCGGTAGGGGTTTTCAAACTTTATTAGGAGGGGAACAGGGGAAGGGGACTTCCTTTATTCATACAAAATCTTTTGCTGCTCAATATAGAAAACATTTGGTTGAAGTCAGAGTAGGAGGGGACACCCAGGCCCTCACTCACCTTCTCTCTGCACACCTGGGCACGTGCGCATGAACACACATACACCCGTGTGCACCTTGGCACCTCCAAGGGGCTCCTGAGGTTTTAAGACAAACAGCTTGAAAACTCTTGGTCCACAGAGTCAAGTCCAAGCTCTGCACCACAGCACCTGGGGCTTCAGGCTACCTTTCCTTCCTCCTCCCATCACTCACGTCCAGAACTCAGCATCTAGTCATACCTAACTTCTCTCTGCTTGCCAGACATATCAGACAATTTTGCACCTTTATGCTTCTCCTCCTGCTTGACTCCTTAAGCTTCAAGACTCAGCTCAAGTTGCCAAACTTATTGGTTTTCCTGGACTTGTCTTATCAACCATCCCATCCAGGGAAAGCTTATGTAACAGTTGCAAGAACACTTCATACTTCCTGTGTTCCCAGAGCACTCTATTCAAATGCTATCATAGCACTTAGCACATTCTACTTGGCCACTCCTTCTCAGGTCTGCAAGTACCTTAAGTGCAGATACTAAGTATTATTCATTTTTGAATCCCTTAACACCTATCTCCACACCTTTAATGCTATGGAGACTGACTAAACATCTACTGGAATGCACCAAGAAAAGGGTGAAGCTGGAGAAGCAACTGCTTAGCCTGAACAGCACAGGAACACGGAGCCAAGTCATCAACTTCTTATGTCACTTAGTTTTCCCTCTGCTGGCTTAATCTGGACACGTTTGCAGGGCAAATTCAAAAAGTCCTAGCTCTAAATTGGTAAGATTAAAATAAAGAAGATTAACTGATGTAACCTAATTTAAAAGCATTAAGAGTCAAAATTTGGTTCAGACTTCTGAAGCTGATCTTAAAACCATCCAGGAAGGGAAAGAATAAATATGAAATAAAGTCCCTTCGATAGATTTCTTCATACTGGAAGATCCAAAAGCTGCTAAATGTCCAACAGAGCAGATACAGTGCTCCCCATCCAGGAACCCAAGCCTCCGGTAAAAGCTCTCACACCTTTCGATGGCCAGAGAATCACTTCTGCCCCAGCAGCTCTGCTGGACAAAACGCAGATAGTGGGAGAAGCACCTGGGAAGCCTACTGGAAACTCCGCCTCCCAGGTCCCAGTCCAGCACCTCTGATTCAGGATTTCTGGGATGAGGCCCCAGAATGTGTACTGCTGGGTGACTGTGACGTGCTCCTCTAGAACGGCAGAGGGACCAAGCAAGGACCAAGACAGCTGGCTGGAACAGATGGGACAGGGAGCCCCGAGGACAGGTGCTGAAGAGGGGCTTACCTCCCATGAGCCACACCTGTACTCACTCACCAGGACCACGCCAGCCCTGGCCAGCGCTGGGCATTGACACGGGAGAGGCTCTTGGGCCACTCTCCACACCTCGGTGACGGCACGAGGACCACCCTCCCACGAGAACCTGCCCCCCCCGCCCAGCTGGTTGTCAGGTCTGGCCCGGAGTGTGGCATGCTCGCGAGTGGGAGGGTAGAGTCTGAGGTCGCCGCGGGAGACACCAGGAGGAGCTACAGAGGACTGGGCTCGCTGTGCCCCAATCTGTGCCCTAGCTGGAAACGGCATTCAGCCTCTCAGGGACCCCTTCCAGGTCTTCACTTGAGAAAACACCTATAGCAGAACCTGGTATTCTCTGGACTGGCCTCATCCACACGCCCCATGACTCTCCTGTGGCCCCACCGTGAAGTCATCTGCACTCAGCATGCTCACCTGTTAAATGGGAATGCCACACACCTCCCCGCCTCACACAACCTCTGAGGGACTGTGAAGTCCTATGTGATAAAGCACTGTGGAAACTACAAAATACCGCCAACGAATATTATCAATGTAAAACACAATAACTCAAGCCAGAATTTCTCCACTTCAAAATTTTATACCTCACACAGAAGGCTCATTATCTTAACTGTCTTCTGCAAATGAAACCAGACTGGGAACTGACAAAGGCACGTCACCAAAGGGGTGGCAACTGTGGCCAACAGGAGCAAAAGCCCAGAGTCCTAAGATACATACACATGGTTTCTGTGACATCTCCCGATTTTTCAAATGAGTTTCTGATTCAAGAAAATGTAAAACACCATGTAGGTCAAAGAAAACATGTCTGTGAGCAAAATTCAGTCTGTGCAGCCCCTGTGACCCCCTAGAAGATCAAGTCTTAGCAGACCTATGTCCTACATAACCCTCAGCTCCCTCTGGCCACAGGCAGGACCATCTTTAACTGCCTATGAAAACCTACTGTACCATTAGAGGTCCCCAAAGAAGGAGTCCCCACCCCTTCCAGTGTCTAACAACCTTCTCCCAGATAGAGAATGGAGACAAGAGGCTCACGGAGACTGACCAGTGGGCTGAATGTTGACCACGGCTCCCTCGGAACGCTTTCGGGTCATGGCATACCACGACCCGTCGGGGTCCTGGATCCACTCGGCAGCCTCACAGTAGAACTCGCCCTGGTCGGCAGGCTGCAGGTGGAAGATGGTGAGGCGGAAGGTGGTCCTCCCCAGCTTGTCCAGCCGCACCTCCCCCAGGCTCTGCCTCTGGGCGTACTCGCTGCTGGAGTGAAGCACGAAATCTCGGCTCAGGGAGATGACCTCCACAGGCTTTTCGCCACCCTTCTGCCGCAGCCAGGCCACAGACAGGTGGCTGTGCTGGAACGTCTCCGTGGCCACCTCACAGGTGAGCTCCAATGGGTCCTGCTCCACTTTGTGCAGAGTCTGGGGCATGGCAGTGGTCTGCAGGGAGTCTGGGATCACTGCAACACAGAAATGTCCCGAGAGTGCAGTCACAAAGCCACAGAATCTCAGACTCCTGGGGGGCTAAGTCCTTTCCCACCCCCGCCCCCTGCCACGCAGCTCTTGCTTTACTGTGTCTCTAACCGAGTCAGCCTTTAGCCACTGATTCAAGGCCACAGACAACCCCAAATGGCACCTAAACACACAGAGTCTTCTGTCTGGATTTGGAATGCATTTTATTTTGCGCTTACACTTACCTGTTTGCTATTTTAATAACATTCAGATAAAACATAGGTTGTATTTCAATTTACATAATAAATAAACTCCCTGAAAATACTACATAAGACTATTTTCTTTCAGGTCAAATAAGATTTTTTGTTGATCTTAGCAGGACTTTGAGATAATTTAACTCCACCTCCAACTGATCTTCAAATGGAAATGGGTTCTGGAACTTTTACATTTCTATATACTTTCCTCATTTTCTTTTTTTTATTTTTCGAGACAGTCTCACTCTGTTGCCCGGGCTAGAGTGCCGTGGCATCAGCCTAGCTCACAGCAACCTCAAACTCCTGGGTTCAAGCAAATCCTTCTGCCTCAGCCTCCCGAGTAGCTGGGACTACAGGCATGCACCACCATGCCTGGCTAATTTTTTTCTATGTATTTTTAGTTGGCCAATTAATTTCTTTCCATTTTTAGTAGAGACGGGGTCTCGCTCTTGCTCAGGCTGGTTTTGAACTCCTGACCTTAAGCGATCCACCCGCCTTGGCCTCCCAGAGTGCTAGCCTTCCTCATTTTCTTTCTTCTCCTCGTCCCACACCCCCATTCCCCAACTTACTTCGGGAATGCATTGCTCTAGGAAGGGTATTAAAAAAAAACATTTTGGTAGAGAAAATCATCATTGTCCCCTATTTTTAAGAAGTTTAGTTGTCACATAACTCTTCAGTCCAAGTGGTCCCCACTGGAAGGAAGCCACAGCCTGCGATGATCCAGGCAAGTGAAGGGACTTCCCCCGCGGCACCCTGGTCAGAGTTGTACACCGATCCTTACGCCTTCCTGGAGATTAAACACAACCACCTCTGTCTGATGAGGGTGTCCCAGTCACAGCTAGTGTGTGCTTTCTCTCTGGACTCATCCCAGAATTGGATCTTAAATTAAGTCTTTTGTTGGGACACAGAGTTGTTGAAGAAAGGAAACGTAAATAGATGACATTATTTGCGTTAATAAAAGAACACCGACACCCCCTGCCTGCTTAACTCTAATAATAAAAACCGGAAATTAAGACTTGGGCAGAAAAATAGAACAGCCTTGATATGGTTAACCCTTTGACGATGGCAAACAGCGTGGCTAGTGCTGTCCACCGGGAAAGCTCCTCATTCCCTCCTCCTCCTCCTGCTCCCTCTGTCACTCAAGGGCACCCAAGGGCACTTACCGCAAGTTCACAATTCCTAGTTCATGGAGCCAAAGGACCTGACTCAGCAGCGCCCCCTGCGTCTCAGGGCCTGGCCCACCCTTTGCTAGAGGTTCCGCCTCTCTTCCAGCTGATGTCACAGGCTTCATCTTCCTCATCATCACACACAAATGTCCCTGCCTTGTATTTTTATGTCCCTTTTTACTAGCCTAGGTGAATTTCAGCTTCTGAAATTCTTAATATCTGTATTAGATCTTTCTTTTAAAGTTTCAGCCTCAACCTATTATTTATAAGCGAATACAGAAATTCTATTCACTTACGCTATCTGTTATGACCTCTAAAATATTTGGAGAGGGGTAGTTTTTTTTTTTTAGGTCCTTTTTTAAGTATAAAAAAGCAGTTGCACTATAAAAGAAATGAGCCAGGCCAGACACTGGCCACGTGAAACATCTCCTTACCCACTAGGTTCATCTTTGCACTGTAGCTCCCAAAGTATCGATCATCGGTGTTGGGCGTGTGGCATTCATACTCCCCGGCATCCCGAGCCTGGAGATCTGTGATGTGCAGTAAGGCCGAGTTCCCCTGGACTCTTTCCACGTAGATCTTCCCACCGCGGACACGCTGGGTGTAGATGGCGTAAGGGAAGGAGGAGTCCACAGTGCTGACAATCTGCACCTCTCGCTCTGGGGCGGAGGGCAGGTAAATGGACCACTGGAAATTCTGCTCAGAAGGGCCCTGGTAGCCACTCACGTTGCACCAGATGGTGATGTGGGAGCCCTCTGTGCGGTACAAGGGTCCTTCCTGAACGGTTACTTGCCGCTGTGCTGACACCACACCTGTGAGGGAGAGAGATCCATGTAACATGTTCACTCACATCTCAGACCAAAATGCAAAATAGGCAGCAATCTCCAAAGGGTTTGTTATTTGTGTGACACGATAATAATATAAATAGCTTACTGGCTCTTTCAGAGGCGCTCTGTGATTTATAAATATTAATTAAAACACTCTGTGGTATAACACTGTCCTTAATTTCCATATATGGGAATTTGATCGTGCAAGGACATGGTTTTGTTACTTATTCAATGGCTGATCCTAGGGAATTTCATTTAGTCCTTCTATTTGTCATTTATGCAGCAGTTTTATATCTATTTATTAATGCTGTTTATAAAGTTTCTAATAAAATGAGCAGGAAAAGTTGAATCCTTGGCACCAATTCAGATGAAAAAAACAAAAGCAATGGTCTTGCAATTTGGCTGCATTGAAACCTTCCTTGATTAGAGCGCAGGAGGTGAGAGTCCGGGGAGCATCCGATTTTGGTGCTGCACCCTTCCTTCATTTTCAGATGTAGCTACTCCCCGACACCACCCCAAGGAGCATTCCTTAGTTTCTCTTCCCTCCATAAATGGAGGTAGAGCTGAGCCCCAGGAGGCTGACGCCGTTTTAAACTGAGCACACACAGTGTGAATGTGAAGGGCTGAAGCAGACCCTGCTGCCCAGATTCCCACAAACTGGCAAAGTGGGGAGCCTACAGTGCACAGCAAAACCTGCAGCAAGTACAGTCAGGCTGCCCTCGAGTTCACCACTCAATTTGCCCACTGTCCCCGTGCCTCCTTGTTGAGATATGGTTTTCCAGGGTCATTCTGCCTGCCCTCTCCATGGCATTGTGAGCTGAATTTCTCATTCCATGCCAACACAACACTGACGGTGCATGAGCCACTCAGCAGGTAGGAGGGGCACCCCTTCACCCTCTCCTTTGGCAGCAGCCAGGCACTGCAGTGTGGCAGAAAGAGCAGGTGAATTCCAGTTCGCAGCTTTGCCACCAGTCACAACTGGCTGGGTCTCCGTGGACAAATTGCTTTTCCTCACCAGACGCTGATATCCTCATCCATCACATGATTTCTATGAAGGCTTAGGGGAGAAGGAGCATGTGTCCCAATGCTGGCTTTGTCACTTATTAGCTGTGACCTTGGATAAATTGTTTAACCTCTCCAAGCCTCAGTTTCCTCATCTATAAGATGGGGATAATAATGCATGCCTCATAGAGTTATTGAAAAGATTTAATAAGACAATGTCTATAAAGCCCCTAGCACAGGTCCTAGCCCATGCTCAGTCCTCAATAAAGTGCTGCTGGCTAAGCTCCCTTCCAGCTGGCACATTCTGCAGCCCTGGATGCACAGGGGATAGGATTTGGCCAATGATCACACAAGGACATTTCAATGGCCACTCGACAATGACACCATCTCTGGGCTGCCCACCTCCACCCACAGCTGTAGCCCATTCCCATGAAAAACTCCCTCCGCCACCCCAAGTGGGAAGGGCAGCTACCCCAATCTGAAGTGGACCCAGCTGGTGAACAGCTGGGACAGCTCAAATAGTAGTGGGCTGCAGCTCTCAGCCCAGCCTCAAATCAAGCTGATCTAATCTACAGGATGACAGACCTCAAAATAAGCAAAGGCCTACGGCTTACAAACTTTTGTTTGCGCAGAACCTTTTCTCCCAAACAAAATCTTACACAGAACCTCTCTTGGCTTTGGCAAAAGCAGGAAGAACAAAACAGGCAAGGAGAGGGGATAAATCAACAGAACAAAGTGGTGTATGAATTTGATACATTCCGGCTAATGGCATTCATTGCTATATTTAAAGTCAGCGAGAGGACAGCTCATTAGTAATTTTCAGTATGTTAAAATTTGGTGTATAACATTTTGACTATATGTACTCTTTTTATGACAATTTAAAAAATACATACAGCCATGCACCCATGATGATGTTTTGGTCAATGATGGACTGCATGTACAACGGTGGTCCCGTAAGATTACAGTGGAGCGTAAACAGAAATCTGACACATAGCGCTTCATATTGGCATTGCAGACCAAGTAGCAGAAATGACAGATATTCAGTAATGCGCTGGGGCGTTTGGTTTTCCATGTGAAAAAATATACATAAATAAAAATACATATACCATCTAGGTTTGTGTAAGTACAATTTATGATTTTCACACAATGAAATCACCTAACGATGCATTTCTCTGAGGATATCCCTATCATTATCTCATTATTTCATTAGAGTAATGCATGACTTACACACACACACACACGCACACATACACACACACACACACACACTGTGATAACTGAATCAAATGTTTGCAGTACTCCTGAAACGCAGAACACTTTGAGAACAATTTAACTACATTCATAACGTTTAAGTCTCCTTTGCATTGCAGTGTTCTGTGACAGAACAGCGATCACCACTCCCCACCTGCTGCAAAGAAGGCTGGAGACAGGTCAGGGTGCACCAGCATCTTCCTTTAAGGACTTCTCAACCCTGGACCTATGCTGGAATCACCCGGGGGGCTTTAAAACGTAACAGTGCCCGGACTCCACCTGACATAATTGGTCTGGGGTGCAGCCGGGGCATTATGAGTTTTAAAAGCTCCCCAGATAATTCTAATTAGTTATGGCAAGAGCAAGAACTCCTCTACCTAGATGGTGCCAGCCAGGTACTCAAATGAAGGAATGTATCCTAACTTAAGGCTCTCAATGGCTTTAAGCTCCTCCCTTCTGCAGAGACTCTACAAAGATTTGGTTTAAGAAAGTCTCATTCTCCTCTAGTCTTCCCCTGTGCAAGAGAAAGCAGTAGAGACCCATCTGATACTGGCCCTCGTGATGCAGTCAGTGAGTTTAACCAGAGGGCTGTCTATTTACACACCTGACATACACATCCCTCCTCACTCAAAGGTAAACAGCGTCAAGTGGCCTGAATGAGCCAGGGCAGCAGGGTCAAAACAACTTGTCTCCGCCGGAAGCAGGTTATAAACAGCCCTGACAAATAATAACTAGTAGAATGTACTTTAACCACATACAATCAGCTGTACCTGTTTATCGAGTATCTCCTTAGTTTCCCTCCGCCCCCCCAAAAGGACCTTTGACCTCTGAAAATAACACGGCCCTTAGGAAGCCGGTCTTAACACAGAAGTAAAATTAACATTTTCTTCTTGGCAGTTTAATTCCCCTTCCACACCTCTCCCTCCCCATTCCCTTCTCTTATGCCTGCTGCTGCTGCTCAGACCTGCTTCCTCAAACAGACCCAGGGTCCCCAACCCTGACCAAGGCATCCTGTGACCCCACCGCCCCTTCCACCTTCCCTCTCAGCCTACAATGGAAGACTCCTCCCCAGGCAAGGATCACTCAAAAAAAAAATAATAATAATAACTCTTTAAATATTCTGTACTCTTTGGATTACTTTGCAATAAGCAAATATCACTTCTGTAATATGAAAAGAAAAGATCAAAGTGTTATATATAATTGTATAAAAAGGACTAGAGAGAAAAAAATACCAGGTGATAGGATGGCAAGTGATTATTTTCTTCTTGATATTTTATTTCCTTCCCCAGTCCTCTATAATAAGTATGTTCTAGTTTTATAACTAGAAAAACAATTTTAACCAAAAATAAAAACAATGCATCATTGCTATATAAAATTTCTTCTGTATTCACTACTATAGCGTACTAAAAATATATATATATATTTGGTCTTTGACCCCAGTTCCTGGCACTGAGCTAAACCCCTCTGAATTCCCTAAGTGACTGCAGTGTCTTTTATTATTCATAAGGAGCCCCTTTGGGTCACACCTGAGTTCAAGCTAATGAGGTGACTCAAGGAGGGCCCTTAGATAGTTTCAAGGAAAGGACTGTCCACGCTTAGAGGGTTGGAACTTCCAGCTCCACCCCCAGACCTCTGGGGACAAACAGGGGGCTGGCGGTTGACCCAATCACCAACGGCCAGTGATTCAGTCGATCACATCCATGTAATGAAACCCTAAATGACACGTTAGGAGAGCCTCTGCGTTGGTGCAGAGTGATGCGCTGGGAGGGTGGTGCCCCCGGAGACAGCATGGATGCTCTGCACTACCCCTGCTCACACCATGCCCCGTGCACTGAATACAGCTGACTGTGTGGACAACAGAAAATGCAGAAATGATAGAGAGCCCTCAGATAACAACAGCCCCAGATAACATCCTGACTGCAGCCTCCTGGGAGATCCTGAGCCAGAACTATCCAGTGAAGATGCCACTGAATCCCTCCTGAACCACGGAAATTGTGTGTGTATTGTTGTTTTAAGACTTAAATTTTGGGATAATTTATTTTGCACCAGTGTATAACTAATACAGACATCTGCAGTTCATAAGACTGAATGCAAAATTGTGTTATGTGCACGTGTGTGTTCTTGAGAAAAGGGCCCATACATTTCAAAAGATTCTCAAAGAGATTTAAAACCCAAAGACGAAGAAACATTACTGTTCAGGCAATAAATGGTCGGTGGGCAAGGCCATGTCCTCTTAGATTGAGTTCTGACAATCCCCAGTCACACAAACACACAACATCACTTAACTAGTATTTCAAGATATCGCCTGTCCAAGGATGTTCCCACTTCTTTGTGCTCGAGCCCTAGATGAACCTGGCTGGGGGCAGCACTATTCAAGAGTTAGTGAGCAGGGACGGGTCCCTGTGCCTGGGAAAGCCAGTTTCTCATGCATTTTTCTGAATGTGCCTTGGCTCAGGGACCCACATCTCTAGGCACAGGATCCAATTTACATGCTCAAGACGCGTGACGGAGCAAGTCAGAGCGTCAGAAGGATCCACCTCACTGCTTCGCATCTACTCTGCCAGCTGTGGCCTCTGCCATCGTCAAAGCCCGTTCAGCACCCTGCTGCTCCAAATTCTGCATGTGACCGGGCCACACTAGCATATTTATCTATAAAATGAGAATAATGTGATATACCATGTACCAACCTCACAGAGAAGCCCTAGAGATCAAATAATACCGTGACAGACGCCAAATGAATATTTTAAAATTTCATCTCATTTCTCCCAATACGAGATACCAATCTAAAAACAGGAAAAATCTTTGTGAGGACAAGCGCATTAGAAAGAATATTAAGTTCGGGTTAAAAATACAAAACTGCCTACGTAGTGAATTATGTTTTAAAAAAATATCACTGTAACTAGAAAAAGGACCAAACAGAACATTGATGATATTGGGCTGACTCACTGAGTGGTAAGAATATGAGTGATTTCCACCCCCTCCCCATTACAGGAGTAACAATACCTCCCGTTCTCTCTGTTCCCACTTTTTAGATAAGGAAGTATGTGTTGCTTTTAAAATGAAGATCAATGATCATCATAATTGCACTATTTTGTGCATCAGGTAGTTCTAACTGTTCTACATGCATCATCTTATTTAATCCTCACAGCAACAGAATGGGGTCAAAATTTCATTACAGCTACATTTACCAGAGAAGGAAATGGGCTTCAAGGGTAAGTAACTTTCTCTGTGACACAGACTGTGACTAACAGTCTCCTCAGTCTACAGCTCATCCTGACTGTGCTCTGTGAGTGGCAGCGATGAGTGACAAAGCACCGACTGGACTTTCCTGCCCACCTGGTACTAAGAGATATGACGGGGGAACGCATCCAGCCTCGAGTTAAAAATGGGCACTGAACCTAACTGCTACAGCACGCTGAGCAGGCGGAGACCAGGCCAACCGAGAGCTTCGTGAAACGTCAAGGCTCCTCAGACAAAGCAGTCAGGGAGGCCCGTTCCACCGGCAGATCAGTGACGATCACTGGGGAGTCCCACGTGTTAGCCTTCAGCCACGGGGGGGACAAGAAGTGGCAGGAGCTCAAAGATACTTTTTCTAGGTATGAGAGCTTTTTTGACCCCTTTCCAGATCAGGTGACAGGCAGACCCAAACTCGGACCTTATCAACAATGACAGCCAGCACTCACGGAGCCCCAGCCAGGTACCTGGCACTGTTCTAAGAATTGTGTGTGTGTATTGACTCATTTTAACCCTCACAGCAACCCGAGGAGGTGAACACTCTCAGCGACTTCACTTTACGGATGCAGAACCTGAGGAGGGAGTAGGGGAGTAAATGAAGACGGGCTAAAGGCCCCTGCACTGTGAAAAGCATCTTAAGGAAGAAGGCCGGCTGGGTCAAGGTCACCGCCACCCAGGGATGGCCAAACCAAGGTACGGATGGCACAGGGGGAGCCACAAGGCCAGCACGGCTCGAGGCTCAACTTCCCAAGACCATGGGCACAAGCACCTGTATGTGGGTCCTCACGTTCACCAAAAATGTCCTTTGAAACAGCCATCAACTGCCACATGATGAATGCAGTGCCACCATCCAGGAGTTCGCCTGAAGAATGGAGCTAATTCATGAAGCCCTTCCCCTTCACTGACTTCCCACAGCACAGGCAGTAGCTGTGAGACCCTGGGCTGGTTACTTAACCTCTCTGTGCTTCTGTTTCCTCATCTGTAAAATGGTAGAATCTTCATGGTGTTATGAAAGGAGTAAATGAGTTGCTACATTGAAAACTTAATTCCTGGCAGATAGTAAGTGCTCAATAAGCATTTGGCTACCAACTGTGGTAGCAACAGTAGTAGCAAAGGGTATTAGCTCTAGCTGTGGATCTCATTTCTCCCACACACCACGGCAGGTTGTATTTTCCAAACACGGTAGTATCAGTGTCACCTGTCCCACACGCTCTTCTGCAACATGACCATGCCATACTCCCATCGACAGGTAGGTGTTTAATTCCCTTCTCTTTGTATCTGTGCAGGCTTGTGATGCTGCGTGACTTCCAACGCTAGGTCATGAAAAGCGACGTGGCTTCCATTCAGCCAGCTGGAGCCTGAGCCGCCAATGGTCCTGAGGCTGCCACGCTGTGAGGGGACCCAGGGCACACAGAGAGGCCACAGGTAGGCTCTCTAGTCCAGAGCACCAGCGCAGCTCCCAATCCACAGCCAGCATTACCGCCAGCCAGGTGAGCCAATGGGCCGCCAGGTGAGCCAATGGGCCTCCAGGTGAGCTGCCCCAGCCTCGGGATCTTCCTGGCTGAGGCCCCAGCCATGCCTGCCATGCCCCTCCAAATTCCTGACCCACAGATTCTGTGAACCTAACAAAATGGTTGTTTTCAGCCACTGAGTTTTGGAGAAATCTGTTACACAGCAAAGATAACTGGTATACATGCCACACTTTCAATCAACATTTTTTCGGTACCTATAATATGATGGATACCAGGGCAGAAACTGTCAGGGAGAGATGAATAAGATATAGTTTTATCCAAGCTGACAATCCCAAAAGAAATACACACAACTAGTTATTATCATACAACAGGATATGATGGCAGTGAGGTGCAAAGTGCAAGGTTAAGCCCTCCCAGAAGGAGACAGTAGTCCAAAAAGGCTTCACAGAAGAAGTGACATCTGACCCAGGTCTCAAAGGATGCACACAGGGAAGTCCATGCCACACAAAACACCGCAGAATGTTCCAGGATTAGCAGGAAGTTTGGTGAGGCCTCTTTTGTCATATGACTAGAGGGCACATCAGTGCCAGGTGGACAAGGACACTGAAAGGCACACTGACAAAGTCAAGTGCCTCCTCTGGGACAGGGGAAGCTGAGAAGGAGGCTCACAGAGGTAAGTGAGAAGACAGGTCAGGTTTGTGTTCTGGAATCATCACTCTGGCAGCAGGTGGAGGGCAAAGCAGAGGGCAGGGCTGGAAGCAGAGACCAAATTCACAGCCAAGCGAGACGAGATGAGGGCCTAGCCTGGCTGTGAGTCCACAGGCAAAAATATCATTCATTCATTCTTTCTTTTTTTTTTTTTTTGAGACAGAGTCTCGCTCTGTTTCCCGGGCTAGAGTGCTGTGGCATCAGCCTAGCTCACAGCAACCTCAAACTCCTGGGCTCAAGCAATCCTTCTGCCTCAGCCTCCCAAGTAGCTGGGACTACAGGCATGTGCCACCATGCTCGGCTAATTTTTTCTGTATATTTTTAGTTGGCCAATTAATTTCTTCCTATTTTTAGTAGAGACGGGGTCTTGCTCTTGCTCGGGCTGGTCTGGAACTCCTGACCTTGAGTGATCCTCCCGACTCGGCCTCCCAGAGTGCTAGGATTACAGGCGTGAGCCACCACGCCCAGCC